>JARNME010000634.1:0-170276 GCA_030179655.1 Scaptomyza flava
CCGCAAGTGGGGCATATCCGACTACGAATATACTACTTAAATCTTAGTGTACACATGTGTTGGTATAAAAAAAAAAAACAAATGGCTTTACAAGTATATAGATGTAAAAGATACAAAAACCCTTTTTTGTGTCATTTATACACTACAAAAATATAGATAAGAATTAACACTAAATTTCAAATATAAAAGGTTTTTTTTATTTGTCTGAATATTTTTTCTTGAATATTCCAGACCGCAATAAAAACCCTTGATACCCAAAAAAAAACTTTTTACAGGTTATACACAAAAAAAACGCATGTACTTTAATAAAATAATATATTATTCTTTGTACACACAAAAAATATAAAACCATTTATACAAAAAAAAATCAATAATCAATAATAAAAAAAATTTTTTTTGTATTCATTGGTCAATTTGTTGTTGAGTCCATCATCTAGTATAAAATAGATGGAAGAAAAAAATTAAAAATAACTGACTCACTGAAAGACCTATTCCTTCCACATAATGACATGGTCTTTGGCCGTTGTTTCCGGTCTCACGGTAAACAATTGGTTTGTTGTTTTGCCTTCGCACTGCATAAGTCTCCAGCTCCATAGAGAGCGCTTATGATGGCAAAGGCACCGAAGGGAAAAAACGCGAAACCGCGTCCTTCAGGTCTACAGGTCCTCGTTCATCCTTGTCCCCCAGTGTGCGTAGTCTTGTCCGCGTCATCCGTGTCCAGACAAAAATCGTCGGTTTCCATTTCCGAATCCAAAATCCGAGAGGTTGGCTATTCCGACAAGCAAGGGGGGATAACCGCACGCGGTAACCAGACAAACAGCCCAAAAAAGTTGTGACCGAATCAGACAAAACCCTCAAGGATTTATCGCTGTGTCGGACGACTAGCCAAGTTGAGGCAAGTTGCAGGCTCGGAAGGCGCCATCCTGTTGACCTTGCAAGTGCGTCGGGACCAGATTCGATCCATATGGGGAGAAAGTAGAGTTAGCTTTCGAGCACGGGTCCCAAGGCGCCGGTTCCAGCGGTGATTTTGAAATCATGCAAGCGAAGTATGAGCATTGCTATTCCGGTTATGAACGCTGGTGTCTCGCTCAATTGAGTGAAAGTATTGACGCTGCTTCGACAAAAAGCAAGCACAGCCCATGGTCCAGTCTGTACCCAGGGGTTATAGTCTCCCCCCCATTGACACAGAGGTTTTCGATGGAGACTATCTGCGTTGGCCGACCTTCCGTGATCTTTTCACTGCAATTTATATCGATAATCCGCGATTGACCCAAGTCGAGAAACTGTTCCACCCCACGCTAAGACAGCGGCGAGGCAAAGGGATCGTTTCGAAATCCCCACTGACACATGACGGTTTTCAGTCTGCGTGGCAGAATCTTTCAGAAAGATTCGAAAATAAGCGGCTGTTGGTGAACAGCCAGCTAAGATTCTATTTAATCTGCATCAGTTTCCCAAGAGTCCGGGAATGCTTTGAAAGAGCTCCAGAGTACAATCCAGGGATGTTTGACAGCTTTCAAGTTGGCCAAGGTCAGCATTGAAAACTGGGATTGTTTACTCGTTTTCCTCTGCTCGTCCAGACTGCCGAAATTACCCTATCCTTAGGGGAACAGTCACTCCACAATAAATCCGATATCCCGACTTGGGTCGAATTCGACAGTTTCCTTAGCGAGCGTCATCGCACGCTGGAAGCGATAGAAGACATAAGGGCCTAACACGGGAGTCCAAGCTCAATTTCATCGTAAAGAGGCAGCCCAGAAAAAAATTAACTCTTTCGAAGCAAAGGTCAAAGTGAATGCGCAACCTTCCAAGCAAACTTGACCTGCAAACTGTGTTCCAAAGAGAACCACCCCATCGTTCATGTCCAAGTTTCTGCAAATGGCAGTTAACGATAGGGCCTCCACACTTCGTTTTTTCGCTGCAGCGCACGCAAATTGTGCTTGTATGCGTGTTAAAACTGTGACAATATTTGTGTGTGCCCACCACTGGCGTAAATTTCTTTTGTCGTATAAGTGCTAAGTCAGCTGTTGCCGTTCGATGACAATACAATCGAAATTGAATTGAATTGATTAACTGTTAAACTGAAAATAATAGAATAAAATAAAGCGTTTTATATCATTCTCCCGCACGCCATTTGCTTTTGTCGCTTCTGACACTTTTAAAAACATCAGTTTAGTCTTTTAAATTAATACTTAATAAAATTTACTTACTTTTACAACCAAAACTCGCCTAGTGTGACCTAATTTCACTAATCAATAATCTCGAAAGCAGCTGTTTTATAAATAGTCTGGCAACCACTCAATAACACATATAGTACAATAGTAGCAAACATACCCAGAGGCATGTTTGCTGTGTTAAAAAGAATTCTGTGGTTGTTGTAAAGCTTTCATATAACACTTTAGTACTTTACGCACATAGCCTAGCTACTGAATACCCTAATTATGTTCACTTTCAAGTACTTCGAAAATTCGAACCAACGTTTGTACATAGGAAATTGTGTATGGATTTTAGGCTTATTGTTTTCGTTTCATTGCGAAACGATTTTGGGTGACACCGGCAACAATAACATTAACACAGAAAAGAGAATATCAATGTTCACACCGAAATATAGTAATTTATTGTTGATGCTTTTGTTTTCATGTATAAGTGCAATTTAAGGCACAGTCATGTAATTTATGTCATCTATATATATAAAAGAGTTCGTCCGCGTTAAAATGGATCAGCCACAGCCTAAACGAAAAGAGCTAGAAGGCTGAAATTTTCACACAATTTTTTATGCAGGTAGTAAGTGAGCACTAAGAAGGGAATTTTTATTTGGACAACTCCTTCAAGTACCTCCCATACGATTTGGAGCACTTTTTACCCATTTTAAAAATCAAATTACAATTACAACAATTACCCGTTCCACTACTGTCGCCTGATTGTCGCACAAGCTGAGGGTTTGATCGCGAGCGAGAATACAAAAACAAAACAAATGCGCAGTGACGCCTTCGCGTCGCACAAGCAAAGTCATAAAAAAAGGTTCGACACTTGCAAAAACGAAACGGATTTCTGCTTCTTAATGAATATGTGCATACACAATTAAGTGAACAATGCGCTTGAAAATAGTTTTCATAATTTTATGTACATGTATCACTTCGCACAGTGCATATTCTTTTTTTTTCAAATTGTGTGCCTTTGACAATTGATTTACGACCCAAGTAGCGTTTGTTGTTGTTGTAAGTGTTGTTGTTGGGCCCGCACTGCTACTTTTTGTTGGTGTCATTGATTTAAAAAAAAAAACAAGAACAACATAACAAAACTTGGTGCGTCTAGAAAAATTTCCCACACCAGAATATGTTTTGGGGGTGGATTCGCCTACTTGCTGCTTATATAACTTAGACAAAACTAACTAACATTATTAATATGTTATTGATATGCAATTGCGAACAAGCATAGGGCGTTCACATAAGTGCGCGTGTTGCTCTTAAGATAATAAAATAATTACAACAATTACCCATTCCACTACTGTCGCCTGATTGTCCCACAAGCTGAGAGCTCGATCGCGAGCGAGAATACAAAAACAAAACAATGGGCAATGACGCCTTTGAGTGCCGCAAGCAAAGTGTCATAAAAAAAAGGTTCGTACACTTGCAAGAAGCGTTTGTTGTTGTTGTTGTTGGGCCCGCACTGCTACTTTTTGTTGGTGTGATTGATTTAAAAAAAAAAAAACAACAAAACAAAACTTGGTGCGTCTAGAAAAATTACCCACACCAGAATATGTTATGGGGGTGGATTTGCCTACTTGCTGCTTATATAACTTAGACAAAACTAACTAACATTATTAATATGTTATTGATATGCAATTGCGAACAAGCATAGGGCGTTCACATAAGTGCGCGTGTTGCTCTTAAGATAATAAAATAATTACAACAATTACCCATTCCACTACAGTTGCCTGATTGTCCCACAAGCTGTGAGCTCGATCGCGAGCGAGAATACAAAAACAAAACAATGGGCAATGACGCCTTTGAGTGCCGCAAGCAAAGTGTCATAAAAAAAAGGTTCGTATACTTGCAAGAAGCGTTTGTTGTTGTTGTTGTTGGGCCCGCACTGCTACTTTTTGTTGGTGTCATTGATTTTAAAAAAACAACAACAATATAACAAAACTTGGTGCGTCCAGAAAAATTTCCCACACCAGAATATGTTTTGGGGGTGGATTCGCCTACTTGCTGCTTATATAACTTAGACAAAACGTAACACACTAACATTTATTGATATATTATTGATATACAATTTGAATAAGCAAAGGGCGTTCACATAAGCGCGTGTGTTGCTCTTATGATAATCAGATAATTTGAAATCTCGCTCCGATCATGCGCCTTTGTTGTTGCTCATTTACGTTCACTCTCTATTTTATGTGCGCGCTTTGCATGTCAATCATAAAGTTTAATAACCCTAGCTCCTCCGCACACACACTAAATTAAAGCTAAAGGCAATATACAATTCACTTAACTGCAGCCTCTTAGATATGTTTTGCATTGATTCAGTGCGTGTGAAGAAGGTTGCGATACTACGCTCTTTGTTTGACTTGCAGAGCGCGCGCTTAGATAAGAGAATTAGCCGAAATAGCCAACAACGAAGGCGCGATTTAAAAATAATTTGTCATCTAGCGCCGAACATGAAGAGCGATGCGCGAGCGAATCTGAAAACAAGTAAGAAGGTTTTAGTCGAGAAATCCCGACTAAAAGATACCCTGAGCCCGTGTATTAAATGACTTGCAGAAGTGAGTTTTTCTTGACTTTAACTTTAATTTAAAATATCTCCAGTGTTTCTTAACCGATTTGGATCAAATTTTCATGGAAGTTATAAAGTTATCCATAGTTTCAACTCCTATTTTTACATTTTCTAAATTCGCGATTTTTTCGTAATCGATTCCATATGTGTATCGGAAACGAGAATAGTTATCGATAGTTTGAAATAAACTTGATCTGCCTGTGGATTAGGAGAAGTTATGATCCAAATTGGAAGTTTCTAGCATATTTAGTCTTGAGATTGACGCGTTTATACATACGGACGGACGGACGGACAGACTGACAGAAGGACATACGGTCATGGCTATATCGACTCGGCTGTTTATGCTGATCAAGAATATATATACTTTATATATGGGGTTGGAGATGCTTCTTTTTGCCTGTTACACACTTTACACAAAACAAATATACCCATTTCATGGTTTAGGGTATAAAAAAATTTATATTTTACGCATCGATTGCTTTCTAATATTTTGTAGCCACAGTAAGATAACAGAGAGAAGAACAAAGAAGAAGAAATATAACTGTTAATGGTACTCACTGCAAGCAGCATGCTCAGCTGATGCATGTCTGCATCACAAAGAGCGGCTTAAAGCTTGATCAGCGCGTGCGTCGCTCTTATGACTGTCGCTACATATAAAATAATTTGAATGCAATCATGCGTCTTTGTTGTTATTTACGCTCTTTTGTTTATGCGCGCGCTCTGCATGTCAAACATAAATCTTAATGTCCCTATCTCCTCCGAACTCACTAAGCTAAGCTTGCCATAACTAAGAGGCTGCAGTTAATGGAATGGCATTGCCTAATTTGCACCAACTATACCTAGCTCTTAAGTGCAAGCGTTGTATGTTAGAGCTCGGTGTCTGTTGCTTAGATGAATAACTGTAATGCTCTTCCAACATTATGTTTTACATACGATGGTAAGAGAATTGGTTATGCATTTTAGTTCATATTTAATGTGAACAAAGAAAGTTAATTTCGTTTCAGTGAGTTTTTAATAATAATATTGTTTATATTAAGGATAATAATAACATCGAAAGTTACTTTTTGGATCAGTGAGTTTTTCAATATTCTGATTTTCGTATATCTATATCTATATATATATATAAACATTCCTTTAAAATACGTATATATATATATAAGTTAATTTAAAATACGTATTTTATGATAAGTTAAACAAAAATTTAATTGCTATTTTTTAAATATTTAAATAACAATCAACGTATTTTAATTCTTTAGTTGTTTTTTGCACACAAGAAAATTAAGTTGATTTTCGACTTAATAATTGAAGCAACATTATATATAGTTGTCTTCTATTTTGCATATTATATAATAGTTATATAGACGCTGCTTTAGTGCATTTAAAAATCAAATAAAACTAAGCAGTCTGAATATTCTATTAAAATAATATAAGTTGGCATATTCAATTTTATTGAATTTTATACTTTGTATAGACGCTGTAACGTTGTTCAGTGAAGTCAATTTTTGACTTTTTTTGAAGTATTTATTTATTTATAATACTTACTTAAATTAAGTTGTTAATTTGTTTTGTTGTTTTTTTTTTTAAACAAAAATAATAAGTCGATTTTAGACGTAATAATTGAAGCAACATTATATATAGTTGTCTTCTATTTTGCATATTATATAATAGTTATATAGACGCTGCTTAAGTGCATTTAAAAATCAAATAAAACTAAGCAGTCTGAATATTCTTTTAAATAATATAAGTTGGCATATTCAATTTTATTGAATATTATCTATTGAATTGTATAGACGCTGTAACGTTGTTCAGTGAAGTCAATTTTGACTTTTTTTGAAGTATTTATTTATTTATAATACTTACTTAAAATTAAGTTGTTAATTTGTTTTGTTGTTTTTTTTTTTAAACAAAAATAATAAGTCGATTTTAGACTTAATAATTGAAGCAACATTATATATAGTTGTCTTCTATTTTGCATATTATATAATAGTTATATAGACGCTGCTTAAGTGCATTTAAAAATCAAATAAAACTAAGCAGTCTGAATATTCTTTTAAAATAATATAAGTTGGCATATTCAATTTATTGAACTCTATACTTAGTATAGACGCTGTAACGTTGTTCAGTGAAGTCAATTTTTGACTTATTTGAAGTATTTATTTATTTATAATACTTACTTAAAATTAAGTTGTTAATTTGTTTTGTTGTTTTTTTTTTTTTTTTTAAATAATACGTCGATTTTAGACTTAATAATTGAAGAAATTGAAGCAACATATATATAGTTGTCTTCTATTTTGCATATTATATAATAGTTATAAAGACGCTGCTTTAGTGCATTTAAAAATCAAATAAAACTAAGCAGTCTGAATATTCTATTAAAATAATATAAGTTGGCATATTCAATTTTATTGAATTTTATACTTACCTATAGACACTGTAACGTTGTAACAATCGTTTTACAGTGAAGTCAATTGTCTCACAGCCAAATTAAAAGATGTCTATTGAAACTTAAGATATAAGTGGTGTTTTGGTGCCGCATTCAGTTGTTCGCATATTTGGTGATGGAGCCTGCCTTTTTAGATTTATTTCCTACCTTTTATATGGTAGGCAAGGCTTCCATGGCACCATACGCCAACATATTGTAACCCATGTCGTTACCAACTGGTAAACTTTTGCTTGCTTCAGCATGAACATAAATGGAGAGTGTTATAGCTCTTCTGAACAATATGAGTGCACTATGTCAAATTCATATACTTATGGTACTGCATGTGAGCTTCAAGCAGCAGCAGAAATTTATGCTGTAAATTTTCAAGTTTTTCTAAATGGAAACTTATATCTATCATTAGGAAATGATATGCATCCTGTGAAAAAATTGCGTTTTACCGGCGAATTAATGAATGGACATTTTGATGTTTATATTCCTTTAGAGGAAGTATTAACTCAAGATACCGATACGTCAAGTGAATGTATAACTGAAAATGTTAAAACGCCTGTTAAAAGACGCAGTCGATTTACCGACAAAACAAAAAAAAGGTTAAAACACACAGTTTTGAAAAAAATCGTGATATATGGGAGCGCATAGAGCATCAAGATATCGTGTTAATAATCCTGATGTTTATAGAGATATAATGAGAAGACATCGTGCTAATAATCCTGAAGCTCATAGAGCTCCAGAGAGAAGACATCAGGCTAATAATCCTGATGCACGTCAAGAAAGGCGTTTGCGTGTATGGAGTGTTAAACCCATGTCTGGCTTAAACTATGATTTTGAAATAGCTTACAAGTCAGATAAAATAACTCAACTTGGTAGTATGAATTTGATATGCAAACATTGTAATGCTTTAAAATGGAAAAATGAGCCTTTGGGTATCTGTTGCAAGGCAGGAAAAGTTAAACTTTCACAAAATGAAAGTTTGCCTGATCCACTTAAAAGCTTATTAATTGGTGGACATCCCAAGCATGATCATTTCATTGATCGTATAAGAAAGTATAACAGCTGCTTTCAAATGACTTCTTTTGGAAGTACAAAAATTATAAATGAAAGTTGGTCAACCTTTAAAGTCCAAGGACAAGTGTATCACCCAATTGGTAGTGTCCAACCTTTGCCAAATGAAGAAATGCAGTTTCTTCAAATTTATTTTGTCGGTGATGATGAAAAGGAAGCTCAACTACGTTGCAGAAATATTTCAAATGTTGATTGTAGCGTAGTAAAGGATCTTCAATGTATGTTTCATCAGCATAATCGTTATGTAAAAGATCTAAAAATGGCTCTCAATAAAATACCAAGAAGTACTAAAGACTATAAATTGATTATACATGCTGATTGAACACCCGCTGGTGCTCACAAAGGGCTTTACAATGCACCTCAATCAAGCGAAGTAGCTTTAGTTATTGTTGGTCAGCAATTTGAAAAGCGCGATATTATTATAGAAAGCCATAATAATAAATTACATCGTATAAGTGAGGTGCATCGATCATACGATGCCTTACAGTACCCTTTGCTATTTCCGTACGGCGAAGATGGCTATTCAGTGGATATACCACAATGGAATCCATTATTAAAAAAGGAGGAACAAAAAAAAAAACGATATCTGCGTTAAGCTTTTACAGCTATAAAATAATGATTCGTCAATCTGAGATAAATCATTTAATTTATTGTCGTTCCCTTTTTAGTCAGTTTTGGTTGATATGTATGCTAAAATTGAAACAGAAAGGTTAAATTATATTCGCTACAATCAAGCGAAACTCAGAGCAGATAGCTATATACATCTACAAGATGCAATAGGCCAACAAGATGTTGTCGCAGCTCAACTTGGTCAGATGGTAATTTTACCTTCTTCTTTTACAAGCTCTGCACGATATATGCATGAAAAGACTCAAGATGCTATGACATATGTTCGCCATTATGGGCGACCAGATCTTTTCATAACATTCACATGCAATCCACAATGGAATGACATCAAAAGTGTTTTATTACCGGGTCAAAAACCGCATGATCGTCACGATATTATAGCTCGAGTTTTTCATTTAAAAGTTAAAGCTTTAATGTCCCTATTGACAAAAGGTTCTTTGTTTGGAAGCGTTCAATGTTTCATGTACTCTGTGGAATGGCAAAAGCGGGGCTTACCACATATACATATTCTACTTTGGTTTGAAAATAAAATAAGACCTGATAAAATCGATAAGATTATTTGTGCCGAAATACCAAACGCAGATGAGGATCCATTGTTATTTAACATTGTTAAATCAAATATGATTCATGGTCCTTGCGGTGCATTTAACAATAAGTCGCCATGCATGAGAGATGGAAAATGTACCAAAAGGTTTCCTCGACAATTTCTTAAAGAAACTGTGACTGGAAAAGATAGTTACCCTCTATATCGTAGAAGAGCGATAGAAGATGGTGGTAATGCAATTAATATAAATGGTAATTGCATAGATAATCGTTGGGTTGTGCCTTACAATTGTGTACTATTGAGAAAATTTGAAGCTCATATAAATGTTGAGTATTGTAGTTCTGTAAAGTCTATTAAATACATCTGTAAATATGTTAACAAGGGCAGTGATCAAGCATCATTTACTCTTGAAGACCAACGCAATGAAATTAATATGTACGAAAGTGGCCGGTATATAAGTAGCTCAGAAGCAGTATGGAGAATCCTTGCATTTCCCATACATGAACGTTATCCGGCTATTACTCACTTAGCTGTTCATTTAGAAAATGGTCAACGGATATATTTTAACCCCAATAATCCGCAACAATTACTTGACAGATTAAGCACTACACCCAAAACCACTTTGCTAGCCTTCTTTGAGCTCTGCACACGTGATGAGTTTGCAAGAACGCTTCTATATTGTGAAGTTCCATCGTATTTACATGGAACAATAAAGAATTTCAAAGAAGAAAACGAGGGCATGATGTGCCAAATTTTCCTGGAGTTAAAAGAGATTCAGCTTTGGGAAGAGTTTACACTATTCATCCCAATAATACTGAATGTTTTTATTTAAGACTTTTATTACATTTGTAAGGGGCCCAACTTCATTTTTAAGTTTAAAAACCGTTAATGGTGTAGCATACTCATCATTTCAATTGGCGTGTAAAGCTCTAGGATTACTAGAAGATGATAAGCACTGGGATTCAACTATAGCCGAAGCTGTCATATGTCAAAATCCTACAAAACTTAGAGAACTTTTTGCAATAATGTTAGTATTTTGTCAAATTTCAGATGCTCTTAAACTTTGGAATACTTATAAAGACAGTTTCTCAGAAGATATTTTAAAAGCCTTTAATTTTTCACAAGACAGATATATTGATGAAAGTATTGTGAATAATGTTTTAAATAAATGTCTTATTTACATTGAAGATATTGTTCTGTCTATTGGTGGTCAAAACTTGACTTATTATGGACTTCCATTACCAATCAGAACCGAGGAAATTGTTCAAAATATTGAATATCATAGAGAAACAAATTACGATAATTGCGATAATTTTGTTGTTAATAATGAGCTACTCCTCACTGCTGAGCAAAAAACAAGTATACGAAAAGATACTAAATAGCGTTGAAGCAGAAAAAGGAGAAATCTATTTTTTAGATGCACCTGGTGGAACAGGTAAAACGTATCTTTTAAATTTATTATTGGCTAAGGTACGGCAAAGTAAAAACATTGCATTGGCCGTTGCCTCTTCCGGTATTGCAGCCACTTTACTAAATGGTGGTCGCACAGCGCATTCTACACTTAAGATTCCATTTAATTTGATTCATTTAGAAACACCACAATGCTCAATTTCAAAGCAATCTAATATTGCTGCTGTGCTCAGAGATTGCAAGCTTATTGTTTGGGATGAGTGTACTATGGCTCATAAAGGTGCTTTTGAAGCTGTAGATCGATCTTTGAAAGACATTCGAGATAGTGAATACTTAATGGGTGGCATAACTGTTCTCTTAGCTGGTGATTTTCGAAAACTCTTCCAGTGATCCCCAGGGGAACAAGAGCAGATGAAATAAATGCGTGCTTAAAGTCTTCAATTTTGTGGCCCAAAATTCAGAAACTTGCATTAACGAAAAATATGCGAGTGAACTTAAAAGGTGATAGCATAGCTGGTGAATTTGCAGAAATGCTTCTCAAAATAGGAAATGGATTATTTCCAGCTCATGATGGCAAAATAACTTTACCATCAACTTTGTGTCATGTTGTGAAAAGTATTGAAGAGCTAACTCTAAAAATATTTCCGGATATTACAAATATCTCTGAAAAATCACTCGAATGGTTTTCAGAACGTGCTATTTTGACTGCGAGAAATGACAATGCATTGGAAATAAACGAGTTTTTATTAAAATCATTTCAAAGTGAAGAAATGACATATAACTCTATTGATTCTGTGACTGAAGTCAAAGATGCAGTTCATTACCCCGTCGAGTTTCTTAATTCATTAAATCCGGCTGGCCTGCCACATCATAAATTAACTTTAAAGATTGGTTCACCTGTAATGTTGATCCGCAACTTGAATCCGCCAAAACTATGCAATGGTACAAGATTGCAAGTTAAAGTCCTTCATAAGAATGTTGTCGAAGCAATAATCTTTATTGGCAATGGTATAGGGGAAACGGTTTTTATACCGAGAATTCCATTAATACCTTCTGATTCTGAATTGCCAATTCAAATTAAAAGATTGCAATTTCCTTTAAAAGTTTGCTTTGCCTTAACAATTAATAAATCACAGGGACAAACTCTTAAATTAGCCGGACTAGACTTAAGACACGATTGTTTTCTAGCCTGCTCAAGAGTCAGTTCACCAAAAAGTTTATTTGTATTAGCACCTGACGGAAAAACACAACCAATATCGTTTATAAAGAAGCTCTTAACAGTTGTTAATAATTGCAAATTAAATTCAACAAGTGGATAAGGCCTACTGGGGAAACCACAATAAAAAATTACGCACCTGATTCTCTACCTCAATGGTGGCGTGGAAAAGAGAATATTAAATACTTTGCTTTTATTTGTTGTTAAATATTTTCTAATTAATTTCTATATTCTATTGGTAAAATTTATATAATCTATCCGCGCAGCGAAGTAAGCGGGCCACTTACTAGTTAGCTATATGATTTACAAGCATTTGTTTAACTTGCCATTGACATTTAGGGTATTCAGTAGCTATGCTATGTGCGTAAAGAACTAAAGTGTTATATGAAAGCTTTACAACAAACACACAGAAGCATTTTAACACAGCAAACATGCCTCTGGGTATGTTTGCTACTATTGTACTATATGTGTTATTGAGTGGTTGCCAGACTATTTATAAAAACAGCTGCTTTCGAGATTATTGAATTAGTGAAATTAGGTCACACTAGGCGAGTTTTGGTTGTAGAAGTAAGTAAATTTTATTAAATATAAATTTAAAAGACTAAACTGATTTTTTTAACAGTGGCAGAAGCGACAAAAGCAAAAAGAGTGCAGAAGAATGAAATAAAACGCTGGAGCTGAGATGCTTAAAAATTGCTCAATTCAATTTAACTATCGATTGTATTGTCATCGAACTGGCAAACAGCGACTTAGCACTTATACGACAAAAGAAACGTAAAAAGTGCACTCACTAGCTACACTGTATTATATATAACACTTTACGCACATAGCATAGCTACTGAATACCCTAATTGAAGGGTGTTATGACTTACATATTTGATATACTATTGATTTCTTAACACCTTGCGCACACTGTTAATGTTTAATGGCTTGGGAAAACAATAATTATAGTATGTGTGTTGCTTATATGGATACAAAATTGTCTGGACAATAATTTGCGATTATTTATTAACACTTTGTTTTATTTATTTTTTTTTTTTGTTTCAATGATTTTAATTAATGCGCTTTTCTGTATGTACATGCAACGATAGTCTTAAGCTTTGCACAGCATTTGGAACGTTAGAATGAAACAGCTTTAATATGTCCATAGCACTATATTAATATCAAAATGAATTATTTTCAACGCTGAATATAAAATTGCAAATATATTACACTACATTTAATATATATATAATATTGTTGACAAAAAAAAAAAATGTCTTGTATTTTTATTATATCGTGTTTTGTGCAGAAATTTGTTATCGAAAAAAGTGATCACAAATTAAATTAAACCGACTGTTAATAATTTTTGCTTCAACTAATTAAACACTCTATTTGAAACAAATAAGTGTTTGACGAAAAAAACACAGTGTTATTTTTATATGATGTGAAACGTGTTTTGAAATATGTGAAGCGTAAGCATTCGGAATATAATATTCGTCTGGATTTATCGGTCAAGGCAACATAGTGTGATTACTGAAAAATATTCCACGTGAAAAATCGGCAACAAAAAAATCTTTGCGACAAAAAATTATTATTTTTTAACTTGACTTCGAGAATCGAAAGGAACTTTCAATTATTTTTACTGAAATTTGTGAACGTGAAATAGTTTTCTAAAACATTCAATCTCCGGTTAAGAATGACTGCCCGACGTATTACTTTCAACGACCGCATTAAATCCGCAGTAAGTATTACCACCAAGTAAAAAGATTATAGAGCAATCATTGCGTATGGAACTTGTTGGGAACTCGTATGCTGTACATTTTTACGAAAAACTTTTTGAGTGCTCCCATAGCACTTCGGGTTCGAGCCGAATGGAAGCTCTCGCGTTCTAGCTCGGAATTATTTTTGTTTGCGCTTAATTGCAGAGAGGCAGTCGAATGAGAAGGTCGGTCCACGCAGCTCTGCTGTTTATATGCTGTGAGATTTGCGTGTGATGGTATTGTTATTTTTGCGTGTGATTGTTTTGTTATTTTTGGGTGGGATTTTAAATTTGAACAGTGAATGAGCGTGTGCGCTCACATTTATGCGTTAATAGTTATTTGTATGCATGTCATGGTACAAGAACCTGTCTCAGTTTTTATGATATTTTATTTATTTTTACAGGTGTATATATTTAAGACTTTCTTATTTTGTTTATTAAAAAGCACATATGAAATAATTTAAAAATTTTGCCATATTTTTATTTATTTAATTATATCTATGATTGATGATTACATAATAAATTTCTTATTCTATTAACATATAATTAAGTCATATTAAAACAATACATTTAAGATAAAGCATATTTCACAAGCAGCAACAAAAATGTGTAAACACCCAGCAATCTATGAATTCCTTTTTGTATGCCCACTGTAATAATTCGGATGATTATTATTCTTTAAGATTTTATTAATTCTCTGCAGTGCACGTCTGTATGTTACAAGAGTTGATTAAGCAAGAAGAAGCGCTTACATAGCGATGCGCTTTCATCGATCATTATTAAAACTATCGATAGATACATGTGTTGTTCTTATGCTAATGATACTATCGCTTACTTAATACTATTACAATATTATTACACGCTTTGTTTTTATTCGAATTTTTTTGGTTTCTTAATTTCTCTACCACTTCTTGTTTTTACAATTTTTTTATCAGGTGGATTCGGGTTTTCTGTTTCATAATTACTATATTTAATGAGTAATGGATCCTCATCTGAGCTGGCCTCATCTGCCGTTTCAAATGTAACAGATGTCTCCGACTCAGACTGCCTATCCAGTTCCTCCTCTAAATTAATACATATTTCATTATCGCTTCCCTTACTTGCTATGTTCTGTACAGGATGAGAAACAATTGTTTCATTATTGATATTGTTTTCATCACAGTTATTTTCATTGTTGATTATCTCAGTTTCTTCAGCACAATTATTATTATTAAGAGATACATTCGTTTCCATGCCGTTATCATTACGTAAAACATTTTTTTCTTCACTTGATTTAGAATAATTATTATTACTTTGATAATCGTACATCGATATATCCTCATTCTTTTCTTCATTATGGGTTTTTTTTAATCAGTTTTCTATTTCTTCTAAAGTACTTATTATTCCTATCTTTTATAATGTATGACCGCTCGTTTACTTTTTTTTCTACTATTCCGTAAGTCCACTCATTAAGTGTTTTTCTAAACATTATTTTTTCCCCCAGTATACAAGGCTTCAGTACTTTTGCGTTACGATCATAGTATTGTTTTTGTTTTAATCGTTTCTTTTCTAACTTAGCCTTAATTTCCTTTTCTTCTAGATTGTTACGATGTAAGCTAGATTTAGCAATTGGAAGCTTTGTTTTGCAGTTCCTCCCGAAGAACAGCTCACAAGGCGATGCTTGCATACTAGCTATGGGTGTATTATTGTATTCTAGAATGTTGTATTGGTATAACTCCTTTTTATCAGTACAGCGTTTTAAAATGTTTTGGCTATCGCAACCCCTTTTTCCGCCAATCCATTACTTTGTGGATAATGTGGGCTGGAAAACTGAAGCAATATATTATAAGCATTGGCAAACGTTCTAAACTCACATGAGTTGAACGGATTGTTATCGCTTTTTATTTTTGTTGGGTATCCTAGACTATCAAATACTTGTTTCAGTTCCGTTGTTACTTGTTTGACAGATTTGTTTTTTAATTTTTTAACAATAAGAAAATTTGAGTAATTGTCAAATATTGACACAAAATCTTCTCCCCTAATTCAAAAATATCTATGCCCACCATATGAAATGGATATTCCGGCATTTCATCCTCAATTAAGGGTTCTTTTTGGTTTTTTCTTCTAAACTTTTCACATACCCGGCACGATTCCACTAATTCTTTAATTTGAGTATTCATATTCGGCCAGTAATAGCATTCTCTTGCTCGAGCTAAAGTTTTCTCTATTCCTAAATGAGGACTATGTACTTGTTTCATTATTTGTGATTGTAATCCTTTGGAACAATTAATTTACACGTTTTCATTAATAGTCCATTCTCAACATGAAGCTCGTCTTTAATTTTGTAGAACATTTGAGAAAATTTGTCTAGCTTATGGTATGACGGCCAACCACTTACAACAAAATCTACAATTTTGCTGTAACTCTCATCTGCCTTTAATATTTTTTTATAAACATTAAGATTTGATTCAGATAGACATACTGCTTGAGTTATTGAGTGGATTACATTTGATAGTTCCCTAATTTCATTTTCCTCTGCTAGTTGTGCCCTTGAAAGGCAATCAGCTATAAGCATTTCTTTTCCGGGTCTATACTGTACTTTCATGTTTGGATATTTCAGGAGGTATAACAGCATACGTTGCAGTCGCATTGTCACTGAATCTATATCTTTTTCCACTAATACTTCCAATGGCTTATGATCACTTTCCACTAAGAATTCTCTTCCATATACAAAATAATGAAATCTTTCACAGGCAAATACTATTGCTAATAATTCTTTCTCTATTTGAGCCCATTTTTGTTCACTTTTTGAAAGTGTTCTAGATGCGAAACTCACAGGACGACCGTCTTGCATCAGAACGCATCCCAGACCATCCTTAGAAGCGTCAGTCTGTATTATCACTGGCTTTTTTTATCATAAACCGCTAACACTGGCTCCTCAAGGATAACTTTGGTTAAGTCTTTAAGTTCATTTTCCTGGTCCTTTCTCCATATAAATTGTGTATCATTTTTTGTTAATTCTCTTAGTTTTGCTGATCTAGCTGATAAATCTGGGATAAACTTAGCAAGATATTTGAAAAGACCCAAAATTCTCAGAACTCCTGCTTTGTCGACTGGGGTTTTAATATTCCTGATTGCTTCTAAATGTTTCCTCTGTGGTTTTATTTCACCTTCTGATATAATATGTCCCATAAATTCAACTTGTGTTTGTCTATATTGAACTTTCTCTTTGTTAAATTTTACTCCATTTATCTTTGCCCGTTCTAGTACCTGAGTTAGTGTTTCATCGTGTTCTTCCAAAGACTTTCCCATGATTCCAATGTCATCAAAATACACGATAACATTTGGAATATCTCCAAATATTTGTACCATATTTCTTTGAAACATTTCAGGTGCGCTGTTGATGCCAAATGGAACTCTGTTAAATTTGTACCTTCCAAATGGAGTCATGAATGTGGTTAGTTCTGAACTTTTCTTGTCCAGTTCCATTTGCCAAAATCCCTTGACAAATCTAGGATTGTGAAAAACTTTTTCCCTACCATTTGTATAGTAAAATCTTCTATAGTGGGTATTAAGTAGTATTCCCGCTTGATTGCTTTGTTCAGTGGTTTAGGATCTAAAACTAACCTTAATTTCCCGTTTGATTTTTCTACTATTTGTAAGTTATTTACCCAATTGGTTGGGTATGACACTGACGATATGATACCGTCTTTTTCCATTTCATTTAGTTCCTTCTTTAATGCTTCTAACAGACTCTGGGGAAATCTTTTTCTATAATGTATTACAGGTTCAATTTCTTTCTTTAAGACAATTGATTGTTTCCACGGCAACTTTCCTAATCCTTCAAATAAAACTTTAAATTTTTCCACAAAAGAATCTTTGGACACAGGTAATATCGATAATGTGTCTATATTTAAACGTTTGATTAATCCAAGCTTGACAGAAGTTTCAAGGCCCAATATGGGTTCACATTTTTTGTCAACAACCAAAAAAGATATTTTACGCATAACGTTTGTCTTAATATCTAAGCAATTTAACAAAACTGTACCATAATTCATTACTTTGGCATTATTATAATCAAAAATAGGTAATACTTCATTTTTCTCATCAAACTTCATGTTTTTAATTAAATCTATTGGTATGCAATTAACATCTGCACCCGTGTCTACTTTAAATGTGTATTTTTTTCCATTAATTTTTAGAGATTTTTTCCACTTGTTGTTCCCGAATCCACACTGACTTATACTAAGGTGATTATCTTTATTAGAATTGTTTTCTTTTGCTTTCTTTACTTTATTCGTACCTGCTTTATTCCACTTTGTGTTTACATTTCCTTCCTCCTCCTGTTTTTTGGATTTGCAGTACTTAATAAAGTGACCCGTCTTTCCACAGTTGTAGCATTTTACATCCTTCGCTTTGCATTCGTTTATATGCCCCTTGTTGAACAGGGCTTCACAGTTGTAGCACCTGCGTTGTTGCAAGCTACTTATCCAGTTTCGCTGCTGTATATCCACTGTTCCTCCCTCATTTGCTTGCTGATGTCCACTCTCCATTAGAATTTCCGTGTTCTTTGTTGTTGCTTCGAAGGCCTTGCACTCTTGCAAAACCTCATCCAGACCTTTGTTTTGTTAATTGTTAATTAAGAAAATTTGTCTAGCTTATGGTATGACGGCCAACCACTTACAACAAAATCTACAATTTTGCTGTAACTCTCATCTGCCTTTAATATTTTTTTATAAACATTAAGATTTGATTCAGATAGACATACTGCTTGAGTTATTGAGTGGATTACATTTGATAGTTCCCTAATTTCATTTTCCTCTGCTAGTTGTGCCCTTGAAAGGCAATCAGCTATAAGCATTTCTTTTCCGGGTCTATACTGTACTTTCATGTTTGGATATTTCAGGAGGTATAACAGCATACGTTGCAGTCGCATTGTCACTGAATCTATATCTTTTTCCACTAATACTTCCAATGGCTTATGATCACTTTCCACTAAGAATTCTCTTCCATATACAAAATAATGAAATCTTTCACAGGCAAATACTATTGCTAATAATTCTTTCTCTATTTGAGCCCATTTTTGTTCACTTTTTGAAAGTGTTCTAGATGCGAAACTCACAGGACGACCGTCTTGCATCAGAACGCATCCCAGACCATCCTTAGAAGCGTCAGTCTGTATTATCACTGGCTTTTTTTATCATAAACCGCTAACACTGGCTCCTCAAGGATAACTTTGGTTAAGTCTTTAAGTTCATTTTCCTGGTCCTTTCCCCATATAAATTGTGTATCATTTTTTGTTAATTCTCTTAGTTTTGCTGATCTAGCTGATAAATCTGGGATAAACTTAGCAAGATATTTGAAAAGACCCAAAATTCTCAGAACTCCTGCTTTGTCGACTGGGGTTTTAATATTCCTGATTGCTTCTAAATGTTTCCTCTGTGGTTTTATTTCACCTTCTGATATAATATGTCCCATAAATTCAACTTGTGTTTGTCTATATTGAACTTTCTCTTTGTTAAATTTTACTTCATTTATCTTTGCCCGTTCTAGTACCTGAGTTAGTGTTTCATCGTGTTCTTCCAAAGACTTTCCCATGATTCCAATGTCATCAAAATACACGATAACATTTGGAATATCTCCAAATATTTGTACCATATTTCTTTGAAACATTTCAGGTGCGCTGTTGATGCCAAATGGAACTCTGTTAAATTTGTACCTTCCAAATGGACTCATGAATGTGGTTAGTTCTGAACTTTTCTTGTCCAGTTCCATTTGCCAAAATCCTTTTGACAAATCTAGGATTGTGAAAAACTTTTTCCCTACCATTTGTATAGTAAAATCTTCTATAGTGGGTATTAAGTAGTGTTCCCGCTTGATTGCTTTGTTCAGTGGTTTAGGATCTAAAACTAACCTTAATTTCCCGTTTGATTTTTCTACTATTTGTAAGTTATTTACCCAATTGGTTGGGTATGACACTGACGATATGATACCGTCTTTTTCCATTTCATTTAGTTCCTTCTTTAATGCTTCTAACAGACTCTGGGGAAATCTTTTTCTATAATGTATTACAGGTTCAATTTCTTTCTTTAAGACAATTGATTGTTTCCACGGCAACTTTCCTAATCCTTCAAATAAAACTTTAAATTTTTCCACAAAAGAATCTTTGGACACAGGTAATATCGATAATGTGTCTATATTTAAACGTTTGATTAATCCAAGCTTGACAGAAGTTTCAAGGCCCAATATGGGTTCACATTTTTTGTCAACAACCAAAAAAGATATTTTACGCATAACGTTTGTCTTAATATCTAAGCAATTTAACAAAACTCTACCATAATTCATTACTTTGGCATTATTATAATCAAAAATAGGTAATACTTCATTTTCTCATCAAACTTCATGTTTTTAATTAAATCTATTGGTATGCAATTAACATCTGCACCCGTGTCTACTTTAAATGTGTATTTTTTTCCATTAATTTTTAGAGATTTTTTCGACTTGTTGTTCCCGAATCCACACTGACTTATACTAAGGTGATTATCTTATTAGAATTGTTTTCTTTTGCTTTCTTTACTTTATTCGTACCTGCTTTATTCCACTTTGTGTTTACATTTCCTTCCTCCTCCTGTTTTTGGATTTGCAGTACTTAATAAAGTGACCCGTCTTTCCACAGTTGTAGCATTTTACATCCTTCGCTTTGCATTCGTTTATATGCCCCTTGTTGAACAGGGCTCCACAGTTGTAGCACCTGCGTTGTTGCAAGCTACTTATCCAGTTTCGCTGCTGTATATCCACTGTTCCTCCCTCATTTGCTTGCTGATGTCCACTCTCCATTAGAATTTCCGTGTTCTTTGTTGTTGCTTCGAAGGCCTTGCACTCTTGCAAAATCTCATCCAGACCTTTGTTTTTGTTATCCAGTAGTCTCAGTTGCATCTTCTTGTCATAGACTCCAATTATCAGTCGATCCAGCAGCATTCTATTTTGAAACGAAATTCCACATTTGCACTTAAAATTGCAAAAATTGGCTTGTTTGCGTAGATTCGTTTCAAAATCTATGATTTGCTGGTTTTCCTGTTGTACAATGTTGTTAAATTTAAAGGTTTCCATAGTGCGTGTGCGTCGATCGCCTTGATGACTTCATCGAGTGTGCGCATATTTGCCGCATCTGCATCCGCCACAGCTCCCACCATACTGCTCGCACTTCCATCATTTGGATATATGGTGTTATATATTATTATTATTATTCCAGGGCCAGCCAACCACAAAAACGTTGCAATTTTCTTCGCCTCCGACAAGTTGTCTTTCCGGACGCCATCATGTACATAAGAAATGCACCTTTCCATTTCGGCCACTCATATATAAGTAATGAGCAGTCTAGCTCCGGTAATACGCGTTCGGACATGTTTATTGTAGTTTACTTTGTATTATTTTAACTTCTGACACCATGTAATAATTCGGATGATTATTATTCTTTAAGATTTTATTAATTCTCTGCAGTGCACGTCTGTATGTTACAAGAGTTGATTAAGCAAGAAGAAGCGCTTACATAGCGATGCGCTTTCATCGATCATTATTAAAACTATCGATAGATACATGTGTTGTTCTTATGCTAATGATACTATCGCTTACTTAATACTATTACAATATTATTACACCCACAAACAGCAACACAAGAAAATGCTATTTCGAAAAAGCCTATTTGCTAGATTATCAAGTTTGCCGCTCGAAGAGTTACCCACAACGAAATATGTTATTTTATCAGACTATTTTTAGCGATTTCTCAATTGTCAGCTTAGTGCCAACTTATTCTAATCAAAATATGCAACCATAACAAATATATTATTAAATTACATATCAACAATAGCACTTATATTATATTAGAGTATCCAACACTCAACATTCGTCTGTTCATACTCTTATTCAACATGTTCGCTATTTGAGTCTATTAGTGTGCGTGTGTGTATTCACAAAAGAAGCAAAACAGAACTGCCGCACAAAATATAAAATCGACAATTTCAGACTTCTGCTTGAATCTGCTTTATGCAGTCCAACTTGGGAGGGTAGTATAAACTTAATATGAACTTTGTCAAACTTGATAGCAAAACGTGAGATACTTTAATATTATTTATGTACATATTTTTTTATATATCGAAAATAAACTATATATATATATAAAAAATAAAGATTTGAGTTTTAATTGACTATTATTGAAAATTGGTACAAAGGGTATTTTAATTCGTGCATTTTGTGTTGAAGCACTGGTTTTGTTATTTGGAAGTGGCTGAGAAGAACGAATTTCGTTTGAATGCGCTGTGTGCGTGCACATGAATATACATATATTATGCGTATGCATGTGTGCGCTTTGTTGATCTGCTGGTGGCCGTCAATAGCAAAACCTGACCTTTCTCAACATCTTCAATATGATTTTTTACATGTACATACATTTGCATGCTGGTTCAGGGCTTTTGGGTGGGCAACTATATTTATTATTAATTATGTTAAATAATATTACATATATACATATGAACATATGTATATAAATACTATGATCGCCGCTCATATTGGCTCCCGAATCACATAAATAGTTAATCGGTACCCAGGGAACACCACGAGGAGGCCATTACAAATGTTATGGGGTCATATTTGAATATGACCTATGAGTCGACTTGATATGACTCTATTTAAAAATTTAAATTAATTAAAAATAACAATTAAGTCATATCCATGTTCCCCACTTAAACTACCTTATTCCTTAAACGCAAAAATATTAAAATGCATAAGTAAACTTAATTTATAAATTATTATTTTTTTTTTTGTATATTTTGGATTATGTTTTTTTTTGGTGTTTTTTGTTTTATTTAGTTTTTTGGAATGCATACTTATTTATTGTTTTATTATTTTGAGTTTTTCTTATATGCTGTTGAATGATTAATAGCTGTAAGTTTGTCAGTGAGCCACTTACAGTTTTTTCTAATCAAAATAAGAATAAACTCATTAACCAGGTTATACCTATGTTCAAAGCATTTATCGGACTTATTAAACCAGTCTGCATATGTGTCGAAATGATAACGCATTTTGTACAATTAATTTTTTTAGGTGGAACTTGTGAGACTTTGTCTCGAAATAGCGTTTGAAAATGTCAAAATGTATTTTTATTAAATTAAAGAAATAATCAGACGGTGCTTTGAGCTTAAGGTTGCTATTTACATAGCCAAAATTTTTATTGAGTATTAAATACTCAGAAGAACATTGGACTTTATCGGACGGTTTCAAAAGAATAGCACACTCCTTGCAGTCGTGCTTTCTCAACAGCTTATGTAATAAAATCCCGCAAAATAACGCAATGCATTCTCATTAAATGCGTCTTCAATATTTAAATTTGTTGCTTCTATTGAAAGTTCTAACTCTGCTTCCTCGTCAGAAAAAATCAAGTCACCGTTATCGTCATTGACACTGCCAAATTTCGATGTTGATTGACTTCAACCATTATTATTACTGATGTTAATTAACATGGAATCTTCATCCGGAGCGCAGTTCCCAGCTACCACTGTAGACGTTAGAATTTTCATTGACAGCATTTTTGATATAATTACGTTAAACTCGAACATTGTGGGATTACTATTCGTTACACCTCGAGACCTGATAAGGTAAAACAAATTTTCTAATGGATCCTGGTTTAATTTAGACGTCGCAATGTAAAATGCATCCTGACTTTCACTCCAAACATTTTGTGCCAAAGAAAGTATAGATGTTATTGTTAAAATAATTCCCTTAATAAAAAAAACTTTTTGTGGATATTTAACTGCCTCAAAGTAAGTTCGCATATCTAAAAGCGTTTTATGAATTAAATTACCATGAACAAGAGCACATCTAAATGGATTTTTATCATATAGAACATAACTATTGAGGCAGTCAAATAGTCTGTTAACTTTTTCAATAAATGCTGCCGTTGATTTCGCTACTTCTTTGCAATTTAAAAAGCCCCCAGTATCAATCATTGTTTTATTGCAGCGGCTACACTATGGCTAAAAATTTGGGTGGCATATTTTACTTTCATTTTTTCAAAGTCGTTCGGATGCACGTGTTTTGTTGTTAATTTGAGGCAGAGTCGTGTTGAGTTTTTGGTATCTACTTCAAATAACTCTTCTATAACTTTCCATGAAACAACACCATCAGGCGAAATTAGATTACGTTTAATTATAATATTTCGCAGGGATTTTATTAAATGTGGGACGTCGTACATTGCACTTATTTCTTTACCATTAACGCAAAAACTTGGTTTGGTGGCATCAACGCCCAATCTTTTAAAAACAGCTCTATTATTTGAGCCCTTGTCGCAAATAGCTGCTCTAATATTAAGGCCTATAGCTTGGGCATGTTCAATATTTGCCATTACTTTGTCTAAAAGGGCATCGTGCTTTATACCGCTTGCAGAAACAGTATAGCTTAAAACATACTTCCAGTTTTCATAAAGCCCCTTTAACATGAATACACACACTTGCTGCCCCAACACGCATTTTTTGTTTTTTGACCATCATTTTCATAGCCTTGAATTTCATCCAGAGTACTATTGTATTGAAGCCCCCTTTTAATCTTTATCTCGTCATATAGAATGACTGCTTCTTTACCCTTAGCACTCATCTCGCTTACAATTTTCTGCAAATTGATAAGCAAATCAGGGTTGAAGCCGGGTCTCATGTTTTTTAGCACAGCCCACCGCGTTAATGAAACCTTCGACGGCAGTTTTAATTTCAGCACGTCTCGAAGATAATCATATGTTCTTGCCGAGTAAAAGTTTATATTTTGTGCAATAGTTTTTTCAGCTTGAGTATATATACATTTTTTCTTTAAAAGCATAATGCATATTGTTTTTGCTTCCTCTGAGACATGTGACATGCTGGCAATAGCTGAAAGCACATTTGGTTTTGTTTTCTTTAACATTTTACAACGCCGATTTTTACTATATATGGATTTTTTTTAACAGTTTAAAACTTCTGTTCACTTTTCTATAATTTTCTTTTGCTTTTTTTAGCTCCTCCAGTATCTCAAACCAATTTTTTCTATAGTATGCCTCGTTTTGCTCTCTTTTTAAGCAATTATGGCAAAATTCTGAATATTCGGCCTCAATTATTTCGTCATTATTTACTTCGGACGTTGATACAAAAATATCATTAGCTGGTCTTTCTTCTTCAGCTCTAATATAGGGAACTATCGGTGCGTTGTCTTCAAAATTGTCCGAGAATTCATATTCATTACATACAACAGCATTTATTGACGTCAACAAGGTATTTTCACTCAAGTTTAATGTGGGAATTGCACCAGACTTTAACGAAGCTTTCCTAAATATTGGCCTCAAAATGTTTGTCGCAAATACGTGACTTTTTATTAATATTAACCCTATCCAAATAGCAAGCCTCAACCCATTTATTAAAAAGAGATGCATTAGATGGAAATGAAAATAACCTAACCGGAAAATCTTTTGAACATTTCCTATAGCTTCTATTGCAAGATTTAATAATGCATTTACTACTTGCAAGTCTAATATCTTTTTTCTTAAGAGCAGCCGTTATAAGACAGACGCATACACTCACAGATAATATATGTAAGTAGTTTAAAAATTCAGCTTTTACCTTATTACTGCCACTTGCACTTCTGCAATCACACACAACACCGATAGAAAATTGCGCCAAAATATAATTGAGTGGTGGCTCTTGCTGATTTAACAAAATAAAGTCACTAAATCACTTATCACTGGCTTTTTTTTGAATTGCTTAAGTAACACTAAGTTTAGTTGAATAAATTTAAAGTGATATACTTAATATTAGTTGGTAATATTAGCAGAATGGGGATAATTTGTGGCACGGCTTAAGAAAAACAATAGTCGGCAATAAAATATCGAACCATTCTAATCAAAGTTTCGCGCGCTTTCATGTACATGCATATATGCATGTGTGTGTGTCTTTTTCTCTGTGCTTCTTAACATATTTTTTTATGCATGTACTTACATAAAATGAAATAAAATGTTGTAAGCAATTTTAAACACTTAAGCCTACATATATATTTAATCTTATTTTGCTAAATATAATATAATAAATATACTAACATGAAAATTATAATAAATATAGTTGCCCACCCAAAAGCCCTGCACCAGCATGCAAATGTATGTACATGTAAAAAATCATATTGAAGATGTTGAGAAAGGTCAGGTTTTGCTATTGACGGCCACCAGCAGATCAACAAAGCGCACACATGCATACGCATAATATATGTATATTCATGTGCACGCACACAGCGCATTCAAACGAAATTCGTTCTTCTCAGCCACTTCCAAAATAACAAAACCAGTGCTTCAACACAAAATGCACGAAGTAAAAATACCCTTTGTACCAATTTTCAATAATAGTCAATTAAAACTCAAATCTTTATTTTGTATATATATATATAGTTTATTTTCGATATATAAAAAAAAATATGTACATAAATAATATTAAAGTATCTCACGTTTTGCTATCAAGTTTGACAAAGTTCATATTAAGTTTATACTACCCTCCCAAGTTGGACCTCATAAAGCAGATTCAAGCAGAAGTCTGAAATTGTCGATTTTATATTTTGTGCGGCAGCTCTGTTTTGCTTCTTTTGTGAATACACACACGCACACTAATAGACTCAAATAGCGAACATGTTGAATAAGAGTATGAACAGACGAATGTTGAGTGTTGGATACTCTAATATAATATAAGTGCTATTGATGATATGTAATTAAATAATATATTTGTTATGGTTGTATATTTTGATTAGAATAAGTTGGCACTAAGCTAACAATTGAGAAATCGCTAAAAATAGTCTGATAAAATAACATATTTCGTTGTGGGTAACTCTTCGAGCGGCAAACTTGATAATCTAGCAAATAGGCTTTTTCGAAATAGCATTTTCTTGTGTTGCTGTTTGTGGGCATACAAAAAGGAATTCATAGATTGCTGGGTGTTTACACATTTTTGTTGCTGCTTGTTAAAAATGCTTTATCTTAAATGTATTGTTTTAATATGACTTAATTATATGTTAATAGAATAAGAAATTTATTATGTAATCATCAATCATAGATATAATTAAATAAATAAAAATATGGCAAAATTTTTAAATTATTTCATATGTGCTTTTTAATAAACAAAATAAGAAAGTCTTAAATATATACACCTGTAAAAATAAATAAAAATATCATAAAAACTGAGACAGGTTCTTGTACCATGACATGCATACAAATAACTATTAACGCATAAATGTGAGCGCACACGCTCATTCACTGTTCAAATTTAAAAATCCCACCCAAAAATAACAAAACAATCACACGCAAAAATAACAATACCATCACACGCAAATCTCACAGCATATAAACAGCAGAGCTGCGTGGACCGACCTTCTCATTCGACTGCCTCTCTGCAATTAAGCGCAAACAAAAATAATTCTGAGCTAGAACGCGAGAGCTTCCATTCGGCTCGAACCCGAAGTGCTATGGGAGCACTCAAAAAGTTTTTCGTAAAAATGTACAGCATACGAGTTCCCAACAAGTCCCATACGCAATGATTGCTCTATAATCTTTTTACTTGGTGGTGTTACTAAGAAAAATTTGCAAAATTTTCCTTCACATTTGTTAAGAATTTTTTTAACGCCCTGTGTCGCATATACATACATACATATATGAATACATATGTACATACATACGTTAGTATAAGTTTTCGCACAACGAAAAATGTTTGACATTAAAGTAAAGGCACATTTTTTAGAAAAGAAAAAAAGTAAAAGCGCCTATATTAGCAAAATTCTTTGCGTCAATTTTTCGTGCAACTCAATAATATAGACATGTTCCTTTTTAACCTCAATTGCAAAAACATTCTAATGCTTAGTGGCCATACTATGATGAGGGAAACTTTGAGGGTTTCGATGCAGTGCTTCAAGATGCTCTCACTTTAAACGTTGGCAACTATCCGAGCTACAATCAAGAGCTTATGCAGGTGTACAACCTGCTGACGGGACATTATGTTAGGATGGCATGTACCAAATTGGCTAAGAGTCGTGCCGAATATGAGAAAAAATTGAGAGACATTGTCGCAAAGATGGACAACTTGCGGCTGCAATCCGATGAGCTGCAGCATTTTCGTTAGTTATAATTGGATCGCCGCTGAATGCTGAAGTTTATTTTGTCAGTGCTTTGCGACAGGTGCCGCAATGTGTGCCGGCATTGCTGGGCCGTGCGATTGTGGCCTACAGTCGTAAGGATTATACGGCAACTTTGGGTTACTTCAAGAGCGTGTTGATGCTACAGCGGCATGGCTTGCTAGCCGATGTACGTGTAAGCATTGCTCAGTGCTTTTTGCAGCTGGGTGACTTGGATCGAGCACGTCGCGCTTTCTCGTTGGCTGTGCTGCACAATGGTCGCAGCGTGAATGCTTTGATTGGCTTGGCACAGTTGAAGTTATGTGAACGGCAATTCGGTGCAACCGAAGAGGGTATGAATTTGTTGGGTGCAGCCAATGAAGTGAATCCCCATCATCTGTTGGTATTGACCTGGCTGGCCGGACATTATTACTATAAGCGTGACTATGAGACAGTCAAATAATAGCAGGCAATGCTTATAAGTACACGGATGGTCCCTGCTGAAGGCCGAGAATGCATATCAGCTAGCGCGTTGCTTTCATGCCCAGAAAGATTATAGCTATGCCTTCAATTTCTATGTGCCGCCGCATTTGGGCATTGCACAGATGTATGTGCAACGCAAAGATTTGCAAAAGGTCGAACTAACGTTGGTATTCGTATTGCGTCTGTGGGCAATGCAGCCGCAAGCACTGCGTATGCTTGCCTCATACCACTTGCAGTGTGGCAAAAGCAATGAATCGATTATATTGTTTAAGAACGCTGTTCAGAATGCCCCCATTCAGAATGATTATCATCCCTGGATTGCTTTGGCTAGCATCTATGAACTGAAGAAGCTCTGGCAGCTGGCTCTTGATGCCTACGACCAGGCGAAAACTATTTTGCAAAGAATTGTTGGTGCGGAGTTGCCTCTTGCCTGGCAGAACAATATCGCAGCTATTCACTTCTATGCTAACCAACCAATAGAAGCGCTACAAGCTATAAATGCTGTCAAACCCATGAACAAGGAGCACTATGCCGAGAAGTATGTCGAAAGCAATACGCTCACTCTAAGATTAAATAGAGCACGCGTTTTAGAAGCGCTGCATCGGATGAAGAGGCCGAACACCATAACAAAGAGCTCATGCTGGAGTACCCGGAATTTCACGATTCTTCTGGCTAGGTGTTATGTCTTCCAAGATCAACGATATTGAAAGCGCTAAAAAGTATTTGAAAGAGGTACTCCAGCGAGACGAGGATAATAAAGCGGCCAAGTAAGGCACTGAGAAAAAGCCATCTCTTTCAACCCGTTAACTAACTCGTTTTTTTATACAGAACATTCCTTGGCAATTTATATTGCAGACAGGGATTGATTTTAGAGGCGCTTACACACTATAATGAAATCAGGCGCCAGCCCGCCCATCAAAATGATGCACACATACTTGTCAGCCTTGGCAATACCTTGCTGCTACGCGCACAAGAGGACATTAAACATAAACGTGATGACGAGTCGCGCAATCATCAAGAGAATGCAAGGATGCTGTATTTTACGGTAAGTAGAAAGCAACAAACTTATCTCCCAATTCATTTTATTCATTCATTTAAGGCACTGAAATTAAATCCACGTAATTTGTGGGCAGCCAATGTCGTTGGCGTAGCGCTGTGAAATAATGGATATTTGCAAGATGGCGAGACAGCCTTCAAACAGATTATTACCGCGCACAAACGTTGCACCGATGCCTTATTGAATTTGGCGCATATAGCGCTGGAGCAAAAGCGTTATGAGGAGGCCACGAAATTATACAAAGAATGCTTGGAGGAGAACGTAATGTCAGTGAATAACGTGAAAGTAATGCAATATTTGGCACGATCTTTCTACGAGTCCGGGCAATATAAGGAGGCCAAAGATGTGCTAATGAAAGCGCGTCATGTGGCGCCCGAGGATCATACGCTACTTTACAACTTGGCCGCAGCATTGAAGACAAATAGCGAATTCAATATGGAAATGAAGCCAGTTAAGTTGCATAAGAAAGCCAGAAAAGAGATTGAAATCGCCAGACGGTAAGTTAAGATAAAAAATGTTCATGAATTCAATTTCATTAAACGAAGTATTTTCTTGACTGCAGCTTCTGTACTCATGTGAGAGCGAGCGAGCCAACACTGCGTCCGGTGCACAAGTTATTTTCGACTGCGAATATCTACTAGGTTCGCCTGTAAATATGGTTATTAAAACAGAAGTTGCTAGTGTTCCCGATCAACAGATAGATGATGCAACTACAAGCAATCAGAATGAGAACGAAATACAGACCAAATCTGAAAATGCCGAACCTATCAAATCTGAGGTCGAATGCCCGAAAACAAATATTCAAAACTCCGAAAAAGATAAATCAAAGGAAAGAAGCAGGTCCAAGAGACGTAAATTGGATGCCGAAATAAAGCCAGAAAACGATGAAAATACAAAACATGGTATCAGAAAGAAACCGCAAGTTGAAATAAAACCAGAAAACGATCAAAATACAAAACCTAATATCAAAAAGAAATCGCCATTTGCGGTAAAACCGGAAAACCAAGAAAATACAAAACCTAATATCAAAAAGAAATCGCCAATTGCGGTAAAACCCGAAAACCAATAAAATACAAAACGTAATATCAAAAAGAAATCGCCAATTGCGGTAAAACCAGATAACGATCAAAATACAAAATCAATAAAAATAATATTGATATAAAACCAGAAAACGATAAAAAAAAATACAAAAACTAATACAAAGAAATCGCAAATGGAAGTAAAACCGGGAAACCATGAAGTTCAAAAACAAATGCAAAGAAATAGCAAATTGAAGTAAAACCGGGAAACCATGAAAATTCAAAAACAAATGCAAAGAAATCGCAAATTGAAGTAAAATCGGGAAACCATGAAAATTCGAAAACAAATGCAAGGAAATCGCAAATTGAAGTAAAACCGGAAAGCCATGAAAGTACAAAAACAAATAATGAAAAGAAATCATAGCACAAGAGAAAACACAACGCTGACGATGAATCAACGAAGGAAGATACCAGGAAAAAAAATAAAACCGAGCAAGACTAAAAACAACGAACAAGAGAAGATTCCCAAAATCGATTGCCAGAAAGCAAAAGTGCAAGCTTCACAAAAGATGATAAACCAAAGGAAAAAATCGAGGAGATCTCCAAAAAAAACGCACAATAAAAAACATAAACACAAGCGATGGAAATCGTCGAAGAAAAACATGTTGAAACAGAGAAGAGATCGCACAGAAGTAAGAAACACAAACCCGAACCAGTACCAGTCGAAGAACCCAAAAAAGAGAAGAAAAAGCACAGGCATTAAACACTTTATTGAACTCGATGATTGTGAGAAGCTATAGGATCTATAATTATATGGACAAAATAACAACATTTAGTACATAATTTATGGGTTGCACAATCAATGTTTGACCCCAACTCAAACCTCAAATTGCCCTGAGGTAAAAATAAAAACAAGTTATTCAAAAAATTTTGAAGACATGCTTTTATACTCTTTCTTGCATACATATTTAACCGTTAGTTTAATAAAGTTTGTAAAAAACAAGTATAAACGTTGCAGTCGGACGCAACCGACTGCGGCATACTCGATACCAGTATTAAAACAGGTAAAAAGAGGCCTGATTGCAAAGGGGTACGGATGGGACAAGGGTGTACGCTGCCTTAAAGATTCTCCGATGCAGATAGGGATGCCACCAACTATCTTCCTTCCAAATTTGGTGACTCTAGCTGAAAGTTTGTAAGAGCTGTTGAAAGGGGGGCTGGGGGCGGTATGATTGGGTGTGGCATCCAAATTTTTACTGCAGATCTTTGCGAAATGTCAATGCTATCTTCATACCATATTTGGTGACTCTAGCTCGAAAATTGTTAAATGTGGGGAAAGGGGGGCTGGGGGCGGTATGGGTGGGCGTGGCATCCAAATTTTTGATGCAGATCTTTGTGGAATGTCAATTGCTACCTTCATACCAAATTTGGTGACTCTAGCTCGAAGTTTGTAAAATGTGGAGAAAGAGGAGCTAGGGGCGGTATGGGTGGGCGTGGCATCCAAATTTTTACTGCAGATCTCTGTGAAATGTCAATTGCTATCTTCATACCAAATTTGGTGACTCTAGCTCGAAAATTGTTAAATGTGGGGAAAGGGGGAGTGGGGGCGGTATGGGTGGGCGTGGCATCCAAATTTTGATGCAGATCTTTGTGGAATGTCAATTGCTATCTTCATACCAAATTTGGTGACTCTAGCTCGAAGTTTGTATAAAGTGGGGAAAGGGGGTCTGGGGGCGGTATGGGTGGGCGTGGCATCCAAAGTTTTGCTGCGAATCTATGTGGAATTTCAATTGCTACCTTCCTTCCAAATTTGGTGACTCTAGCTCGAAGTTTGTTAAATGTGGGGAAAGGGGGGCTGGGAGCGGTATGGGTGGGCGTGGCATCCAAATTTTTGATGCAGATCTTTGTGAAATGTCAATTGCGATTTTCATACCAAATTTGGTGACTCTAGCTCGAAAATTTTAAAAAGTGGGAAAGGGGGGGCGAAATGGGTGGGCGTGGCTCCAAAACTTTGATGCAGATTTTTGGGGGTCGTTACCAGCTATCTTCCCACCAAATTTGGAGGCTCTAGCTCCACAACTCTGGAAGATACACGCATTCCCGTTTTTGACGAAGCGTTGGGGTGGATGGGGGCGGCTAGGGCAGTATTGGTGGGCGTGGCATCCAAACTTTTGATGCAGTTTTTAGGGGGTCATTATCACTTATCGTGGCACCAAATTTGGTGGCTCTAGCTCAAAAACTGTGGGAGATATAGCCATTTCTGATTTCAAAATGTGGGGGGCTGGGGGCGTAATGGGTGGGCGTGGCTCCAAAACTTTGATACAGTTTTTTGGGGGTCGTTACCAGCTATCTTCCTACCAAATTCGCTGGCTCTAGCTCCACAACTCTGGAAGATACACGCATTCCCGTTTTTGACGAAGCGTTGGAGCGGATGGGGCGGCTAGGGCAGTATTGGTAGGCGTGGCATCCAAACTTTTGATGCAGTTTTTGGGGGGTCCTCATCACCTATCTTGGCACCAAATTTGGTGGCTATAGCTCAAAAACTGTGGGATATATAGGCGTTTTTGACTTTAAAATGCCGTGGGGCTGGGGGCGGAATGGGGGGTCGTGGCTCCAAAATTTTTGATTCAGTTTTTGGGGGTTGCTAGTAGCTATCTTCTTACCAAATTTGGTAGTTCTAGCTGTAAGGATGTGCGAAATATGTGTATTTATCGGTTTTGAGTTATCGAATTTATCGATTTGACAGCCCCCCAGTTATCGTAGAACCCCCATCTTGACACTTTAATTTACTATCCCATAGATAAAGAGAATTTGAAAGTTTCAAGTCTCTAGCTTGAAGGGTGTGGAAAAAACTTGCATACATACGGACGGACAGACGGACAGACGGACAGACACCATGACGGACATTGCACAAAACCAATATACTCTTTACCTTCGGTATCGAGTATAAAAGAAGGAAAATTTCGGTCGGAGATCGAGCCCACGATCTTTGGCCTGTAAAGCGGCAGTCTTCTCTCTATACCACCAAAGCTCGTCGATTTTACCAGACAAAATAGTAACTTAATCAAAAGGGAAAACAAGTTTTCGCGGTTTTGGCATGGTGTTAAATATTTTATCGTTCCAAAAACCTTAAAAACATGTATTGTCATCTGAAACACATATTTGGTGAAAATTTCAGAGCTCTAGCTAGTCGGGAACTTGGTGAAAATTTGATTACAATAATCCAGTACAAACAAACAAACAGACAGACAGACAGACAAGTCAAGTTAAATAAAAGCATGTAAAAAATAAACCAAATATGCAAACACAAATATCTCATACAATTTATTTCTTGAAACAAAATGTTACCGAGCTCACTTAGAAACCCCTGCCACCTTGTTAAATAACCGCAGGACATTGGTCGACGACTCAAATTACGCATACGTCTGGGTGTTCTTCCACTTTGTAACTGTCGACAGTCAAACGAACCGAAGTCAAATTCAAACGCGAAAAAAAAATAAAATATGCTCGCTCATTAATATCAATTTATGAGCTGAGACACTAAATTAGTCTGTGACAAGTTTCGCCGCAGGATATATGAGGACTTTACAAGCAAATAAAACCAAACACACACACACACACTTATGTATGTTTGTCTGTCTGTTTGTGGCTATTTAGTTTTGGGCATTCGTCTGGGGTTTTGTTGCGTTGCGTTAATTAATTCCAAAAATGTATTGCGTGTCCTGCCAAAAGGACAAATATGCACACACGAACACATGTCATGTCACTTGTATAGGTCGTCAAGGGGCTGTTTGTGTGCGTGGGGGGAGGAGTGGCGTGTATACTCTTTAGATTATGAAAAATGTCTATAGCAGCGAGCAACTGCGAACGAGCAACTGGAGTTTCTATCCATCAAAGCAAGCAACTTTTGACAACTTCGCAGAATAGAATGTGCTCATAGTCTAAATTTAGCTAACAGTTTGCTTTTATTTCTCTGCCATTCCAAAGTTCTTTCAAATCGAAAACATTTTGATGATTTTTGATTAGTTAGAATGCCAAAGACATTTGTCAATAAAAAAAAAAACGCAATTTATTTATAATTTTCAGATTTAGTTCTCTATTTATTCTTGCACATATTTCGCATTCATTTTATATCATTCTTGCTTTGTTTTTAATATTAAGATTTTTAGTAGACGTAAGAAACGTGTTGAAATATTGACCCCACAAGTATTCTTTAGTTACAAAGTACCAATCTGGCAACATGAGATTGTGTGTCCATCTGGCAACTCGCATTTGTTTATTCTTAAGTTTTCCTCTTGTTCTGAAGTCAGTCTGTAACCGAGAGTCGCTAAGCACGCATCGGAGGTGTATCGGTAGATCGTAGTACAATAAACTACATATATATATATATATATATATATCGCTGTTCTTATTATTTTCGCAACGCAATTGAAACTCGCGCATACTTCGCGGTAATTTCAATAAAACGCTTTTTCAATCGTATCTCAAATTAAAGGCCAAATAAATATAGAACGTTTTTTTTTCTGCTATTTTTTTACTTACAACTTAAATAATTGACAGAAATGTTGAAAGGAGAAAGAGCTTGAGAGCTCAACATGACTTCCGCTACCTTAACTGGCTTTATTTGAAGTGGGGAAAATGCCAGGCATAACTAAAATTAAAAGCAACCTTAGCTACAAAATAAAAAGCAAAGAGTTGAAGTGAAAAGGCTTTAACGTCTTACGTTATCAACAAAGAAGGATCTCTCTTTAATATATAAAATATTTGTGCTGTTGAATTTATGTAATTCTTATCCTTTTGAAGTATTTACAACTTCTTATGTCATCTTCCGTGACCCGACCATAAACGTTATTGTAGCTTTCAGTCTCTCTCTCTTTCTGTCAGTTTTTCTCACAAATAATAGTGTTATGATGTTTGGGGGCTTTGTTTGTGTAGTGGCGAAAAGCTGGGATAAAACTTCTTACTTATGTTTTTTGTCGTACAAACAAACTAAAATTAACTAAATTTTGCCCTAGCTGAGTGCCGAAAACATTTAAGCTGCCTTCACACGGTCGGTTCTTCTGTAGCTTTTTTTAACCGACCAAAAAGGTTGGCATTCACATTATTCGCATCGGTTAAATCCAAAATCCCATCACTTTTTGTTGTTACACAATCTGGTCACACTTCCCTATATATATAAGTTTGTTTACATTATTTTTTGCCAACAATTACTAAAAAATACCAAAAACGCCTTTTTTACGTTATCATGTTCGTGGCACAAATTTAACCGACTCAAAAAGAGCAGAAATAAAACACGTTCTATTTTTCTCATTTTGAGTCGGTTTTTGATCGGACCTAAAAATTTTGTGTATTCACACGACAGCGCTGGCTTAAAAAAAAAAACAAGTAAGAAGGATCTAGTCGGGAAAACCCGACTAGAAGATACCCTTAACCCAGTTTCAATAAATATATTAAATTTATATAAGTCTTTGGTATACTGACTTAACTTCAATCGATTAAGTTCGATATCTCCGGTGTTTCTTAACCGATTTGGACGAAATTTTCAGAAAAGTTCTATGATTACTCATTACTTCAACCCTCATTTTTAGATTTTCCAAATTCGATATTTTATTGTTATCGATATTATGTGTATATCGGAAACCAGAATAGTTATCGATAATTTGAAGCAAACTTGTTCTGCTTATGGTATAGGAGAACTTAAATACAAAATCTGAAGTCTCTAGCTCTTGTAGTCTCTGAGATCCACGCGTTCATACAGACGGACAGACGAACGGACAGACGGACATGGCTATATCTTCTCGGCTGATGATGCTGATCAAGAATATATATACTTTATGGGGCCGGAGATGCTTCCTTCTGCCTGTTACATACTTTTGCACAAAACCATTATAGCCTTATTTACCCATTTTATGGGTTAAGGGTATAAAAACCGATGAAAAATTTTATTGTTATCGATATTATGTGTATATCGGAAACCATAATAGTTATCGATAATTTGAAGCAAACTTGTTCTGCTTATGGTATAGGAGAACTTATTAACAAAATCTGAAGGCTCTAGCTCTTTTCGTCTCTGAGATCCACGCGTTCATACAGACGGACAGACGGACATGGCTATATCGTCTCGGCTGTTGATGCTGATCAAGAATATATATACTTTATGGGGTCGGAGATGCTTCCTTCTACCTGTTACATACTTTTGCACAAAACCATTATACCCTTATTACCCATTTTATTGGTTAAGGGTATAAAAACCGATGAAAAACCGATCGTGTGAAGGCAGCTTAAGCAAACACAGCCGAAAAGTATGCTTCAACTTTGCGCATTACAGAAATTCACACAGACACAATAAGAGACGAACAAGAGCAGAGAAGTGTGAGAGAGTGGTGAGTGGTAGGGGAGGGGGGTATTTGTGGGTTGGTTATGAAGTGACTGTAAAGGAACTAGAAAAAGATCCATAACATTTATCATGACCACTTAAGGGTGCTTAAAATACACGCACCAAAAGTTAGAGAGCGCGTAAGGGTGTGCGAGGGAATGTGAGGTAGATGTGGCAAGCAACCAATAACAAGCAACATGCAACAACAACAACAATAATACGCTTTGTTAAATTAATTTAATAAACTGTCAATAATGCGCCATTATTTAATGTACGCTTCACGAACACCCCAAAAACGACAAGAACAACAACAACAACACAACAAGGCCAAGTTATTGTTCTCAGATTCGTTTTGACTGTTGTCATACGCAATTATGACGAACTTGAGGAGCAGCTCATACAAATCTACATCCACATCAACTTCCGCCTGACAGCAGCTGCCCCATTAGCACTTTGTAAATCAAAGACAAATTTTGGTTTTGCTTTGTTTTGTTTTGCTGCCGGACAAGCGAAATGTTTGATTTTTAAAAGATATCTCCAAAAAGATGGTGAGAGAGAGAGACGGACAAAAGTGTCATAAAGCAAAGAAACAGATGGAACGGATGGAGTGGCGAGAATGAAGCTCGATGAGTAGCAAAAGATAACAACAATGGCAAATGTTGTTGAAAACTACGTCAGGGAGAAGAACAACTCTGGGTGTTGGGTGTCTGTGCGTGCGTATCGTGACTCCTTTGTGTGTGTGTTTGTGTGTGTGTGTGTGCGTGTGTGTTGGCAACGACCTTCATAAAACAAACACGCCGATAATGAGTGACAGTCGATGTGACGCACAGTGCCATCGCAGAGAGTGGAAGAAGGGCCAAGGAAACTGCCACATTTTGGTGCCAGGCGCTATTTTATGGAGTTTTGCACAAAGAGTGCAACTAAATAGGCGATAATTGACATTTGATTTGGTGCCGCCAATGGAAAACTTTTTAATTGTGAGCTCGTGAAAGGATTTGCCAAAAAGAAGAAGGAACCCTAAGGACTTCGTAAATACTACAAACTACGTGCCACAAACAAATGGCAGAAAATTTTGTGATTGCCTGCGAAGCTTTAACTTTAAAGTTATGTCATTTGAATTATTGAGCAAGCATTTAGGGTTCAATGAATAACTTATTAAGTATTTTGCATTCGTTGCATTTGTCATTCGGAAAGAAAGATTTACGCCTTGAAATTAGTCAACAAAAGCATATGAAATATTAAGCTTATGAATTGATAATAATACCAAGGAACTTGTGTGCATTCTTGCATAACTATTGCATTAAATTAGCAAAGGATTAAAAGTTTATTATATGTTGATAGTCAAGAGCATTATTATTATTATAATTGGGGTAAAGTGCACTGCCTTCTAAAAGATCTATTGTGCCCCCTTCTTGGCTTAAAGCTCTTCCATCATCCATCCAGTCAAGAGCATAAAACGAATGTTTAAATGGCGCACTTAGTAACTCTTGGGTGCGTCGACCGACTTCTCCTTCGCGTAACATCTTTTGACTTTCTGCACAACTGCACTTCAGAGCCATGTGTCATTTGGCTTTGTATATGGCAGACACGGTATATGCTTATACGTGAAACTAGGGACGCTGTTAGCTGGTAAGAAAGTGTAAGAAAGTGGGCGTGGCTGGCTTCGAACGTGGCCGTGACGGACTTGTCCATTGTCAAGGCAGCAGACAAACAACAAACAAGCAAATCAAGCAAGTAGAGTATATACTAAAAAAAGTGCGAACGTGTAGAAGGGTTTCTTTGTTTCCCGCTCCTTGGCTTGATGGGGCTAAGAGGAAGAAAAGGGGTTGGCAAGCTCCACACTTGAGACAGAGGCGAATTCAAGTGAACGTGTTTGATATGCACTTCACTGCCATGGGCTTAATTATTAGGCCCAAAAGAGAAGACAATAATGTTGAATATTAAGTCAAATGTTTGAAAAAGTATTTAAATAAATAAATGTATTCTCGAAAAGTTTGCGAACTTTATGCGGAATTGCTTTTCGGAACTCAAACAAACGTGCACACACACACACACTTACTAGTACGCCTTAATAAAATACTTGAAAGCTTGTTGTCAATTTATGCGCGACAACGTTAACAATGGAGGAATGAGAAATGAATGTCGGATGAGTTGTGTGCTGTTGCCTTTCCACTCAGTTGTCATTACGTTCTGTTGTTTTCCATGTTGTTTTCATTCCATTTGTCATCCGATGTTCGCATGCAACAAGCAGGCTTACAACCTAGTCCCTTGAAGGATATTCGTCCCAGCAATTGCCATTGCATTAGTACTGCATTTCAATTGAAGGTTGTAAAGGAGTTATTGCCTTTCTAACAAGCTGCTTAATAATCTCAGCCAATTCATTAGGTTAGGTTAGAGCGGTAGTGGGCAGGTGAGAGACCCTTCCACTCACTTAGGCCAATTGTTGGCCCATTGTGATGCCGCGATGGACTGCGTCCACAACTCCGTCTACCCGAGAACAGGGTGTGTGATACTATTTGAGAGGGCGTGGTTCCAGCCCGAAGCATGAATAAAGGAGAGATTACTCTTGGGGGTGGTGTTCGCTATCTCTGAGAGGTCTGTTAGGAAATAGGAACCGAGAAAGCGATTTCTATTTTTGCAGAGTGCAGGACAGTCGCAGAAAAGATGGGAAACAGTTTCCTCCTCTTCCTCGTCCCGACAGCTTCTGCAGAAATCGTTAAAAGGGGCTAGTAGTCTCGCTGCATGAGATCCCACTAGCCAGTGCCCCGTAACAGCCCTCACTACGGAGGCACAACCTGATCTATTTAGGTGGATTAGGCTTGAAGAGCGCTTTTTACAGCGCGTTGGCCATGTCTGTCTGGCTATATTGCATCTACCGGTGGTGTGTTGCCACCTTTTATTTGCTTCGCGTTCGAAATGCTCGCGAATCTTAAGTTTACAGCTGGCCATGGGCATGCCCAAACCCTCCTTATCCGAGAGGAGGGGCATGGTAGTACCATGTCTTGCCAGCTCATCCGCCCTACAATTGCCCTCGATGCCTTTGTGACCGGGCACCCATATGAGGTAGAGATCGAACTGCTCTGCCATCTCTTGCAGAGATTTGCGGCAGTTTGTGACGGATATCGAGTTCGATGATATCGCGTTGAGCGATTTGATAGCTGCTTGGCTATCAGAAAGATGCAGATTTTGGCTGCAGAGCGTTCAATTCCTTGTAAGGATTTGAGCGCTTCTTGTATAGCGGTGATTTCTGCCTGGAAAACACTGCAATGGTCAGGTATATTAAAGGAATTATTTATGGACAGTTCTTCGCAGAAGACACCTCCCCCTACCCGGTTGTCTAGCCTTGAACCGTCCGTAAAAATTATAATTGAGTCTGTCGGCCCTGGTATCCCTTCTCTCCACTCTTCCGTCGATGGGATAATTGAGTGGAAAGAAGTATTAAGAAACTCCTGAGGGCAGCAGTAGTCAGTTGCTGGGGGAAGAAGCGAGTTTCCATTGAGAATACTTGAGTGACCGTGTGTCTGAGCGGTCCACTGGTTTGTTTCCCTCATGCGAAGTGCTGAGAGGGTTGCTACTAGTTTGCCAATCTGGTCGATAGGCAAAAGATTGAGTATATTATCGAGAGCCTCGTTAGGGGTTGTTCTGAGGGCTCCAGTGGCGGTCAGTCCTGCAGCGCGCTGCACCTTGCCTAGCAAGCGAACTGACTTTTCTTTGAGAGTGTTGGCCACCATACTGATACTCCGTACAGTAGGATTGGCCGAATGATGGCCGTGTACAGCCACAGAGTTATGTGGGGGGCCATGCCCCATTTCAGTCCGATCGACTTTCTGCACGTGTAAAGAGCAACTAGGGCTTTCCTAACACGCTCTTCGGTGTTAAGATTCCAGTCCATTTTGCTGTCTAAAGTGAGCCCTAAGTATTTGGCTGATTTGCTGAAGGTTAGTTCCACCCCGTCAAGGGTGGGCGGCCTAAGATTCGGGATTTTATATTTCCTAGTAAAGAGGACAAGATCAGTCTTCGCTGGGTTCAGTCCGAGTCCGTTTTTCTTTGCCCAAGTGGACAGAGTGCGAAGCACTACGGTCATGCGTTCGCACAGGGTTTGGGGGAATTTTTCCGAGAAGACAATCGCAATGTCATCCACATAGGCAATCACCCTGCAGCCACCTCCCTCAATGGAGCGCAGCAGAGAATTTACTGCCACGTTCCAAAGGAGAGGAGAGAGAACTCCACCTTTAGGGGTGCCTCTGCAGACGGACCTGGAGATTGTCGTGGAACCGAGAGTTGACCTGACGATCCTGCGTCTTAGCAGTTGATCGATCAGATGCACAGCATGGTGCCCGACACCCAAACCCGTTAGCGCCTCTGTGATTGCCTCTGGGTTGACGTTGTTGAAAGCACCCCCTATGTCAAGGAAGGCGACTAAAGAATAATCCTTCTGGTGAAGCGATTTTTCCACTGTGGAGATTACAGCATGAAGTGCTGTTTCCGTGGATTTGCCTTTTTGATACGCATGTTGCGCACGGGAGAATTGATGTGTCGGTATCGAATTCCTTAAGTGAAGGCCCAGCACCCTTTCAAAGGTCTTGAGTAGAAAGGATGTTAGTCTTATTGGACGAAAGTCCTTGGGAGTTGTGTGGGAGGCTTTGCCCGCCTTTGGAATGAAGACGACTTTGGATTCAAGCCAGGGCTTTGGGATGAGTCCCGTCGTCCAGACTCCAGTGAAAATTTGTAGGAGCCAGTTTAAGGCAGTCTCACCTGCATGCTGCAGTTGGGCTGGAAAGATGCCGTCTGGCCCTGGGGATTTGATGGGCATGAAGCTGTTGATAGCCCATGAGATTAATTCTTTAGTCAGGAAGTTTGTGGAAGGTCTATCCATATGAACCCCTGTGTTTGTCTGTGGGATTGCTACTGCTGAGCAGCCCAGAAAATGAGTTTCCATCAAGAGTTCTAGGGACTCAGAGCTGGACGAAGTCCATGAGCCATCTGGTTTTTTGAGAAAACCTACCGATGGGGTGGTTTGAGAAAGAACTTTTCTGAGCCTTGCGGCCTCTGTGGTACTTTCGATATTAGAGCAGAATGTCTGCCATGAGGAGCGTTTAGCTTGTCTGAGTGCCTTCTTAAAGTAGGCGAGGCTGGTTTTGTAGAGACTCCATGACTGGTCATCTCCGAGAGACCTAGCTTTATTAAAAAGCTTGCGTGATGTCTTACGCAGCTCACCCAGTTGGGGAGACCACCATGGTGGCTTAGTCTTACCTCTGGGTTTGCTACGGGGGCACGACTCGTTTAGGGCGGACTCGCATGCCTCCGTAAGCTTTTTTATAAGTAGGTCTGTGGTTTCAGTAGTGGGGTTTCCCAGTGGGGGGGACTCAGGGACGAGAGTGTTTAAGTGATTTTTGAAAGTGGTTGTACGTCTTACATTCTGGTGCCATTTGGACTTGGGTACGTCGAACGAAAAGACTGTTTCGATATATCTATGGTCTGAGAAGGAGTGCTCGTCTAGCACTCTCCATCTTGTTAGTTTGCTACAGAGGGAGGTTGAGAGTAGCGTAATATCTAGTACTTCTTCCCTGTTCTTTGTAATGAAGGTTGGGTCGTTGCCCGTATTACAAATCATGAGGTTAGTGGACAGAATGTAGTTAAAAAGCAACTCACCCCGTTCATTTGTGTCAGTGCTTCCCCACTGATGATGATGGGCGTTGGCGTCACACCCAATTATGAGGTCGGTGTGCGTGGTTTCGCTGTCGGTCACCAACCCTTGCAGGAGTGGATGTGGGAATGGCCCTTGGTGGTCTTGGGCCAAGTATGTTGAGCAAACTCTCACATTCCCAGCCTTCAACTCAGGCAGACAGCTGTGTTGTCTCCATCGCTGTAGTTAGGGAGCAAAAATATATTTAGGTGTTTTTTTGCTAGAATGCAGGTGCGAATTTTACCTTTATTTTGGGCGACTATTAGCTTATAGTCTTTGGTCCCCAGTCCAGTCACCTTGCCACCACAGACCCAAGGTTCCTGGATGAGGACAACGTCTGCTCCACATTGGCTTATGCGGAGCAGCAGAGCGGCCGCCGCCGCTTTGCAGTGGTGGAGGTTAATCTGAAGAAGTCGCAGTGACATCTTCAGGCCGACGCTCCACCACTGTCCTGTTCGCTTCCTCGTCCGTGTCATCCAAGTCAAGGGACTCTTCACTGAAGCTCGCTAGCTTGGCCATGTCATGGGCCAATTCAGAGCCCTCTGAATGGTAGCCGGCCTCCTTCCCATCTGCCGACTCCATACCAGGGTCTTGACGGGGGGCACCATTGTCTGTGGTACCCACTGCTACAGGCCGGTTGACACAATTGTCTGTAGTGTCAACCGGTTTATCAGGGAGCTCCTCGTCTGCTGCCGAGAGCTTGTTGGTGTCGGTTTTATAGACGCGGATAGCTACGGTTTTGAAGCCGTAGTAAGCCGCGCCATCCGAACCCGCTAGTGCCTCCGCCGATCTCTCGTTGATTATGAGGATCACCTGCCTCGAGTTGCCTTCTGGCTCGTCGACTTTGGCGACCCTCCAATCAGCTGTGTCAAGCGTGGGATTGCTCAGCTGGAAGATTTTCAGGACCTTTTCGGGGTCCTCGGGCTTGGCAGAAACCCATACCCTGGCGCGAGGTCTACTGGGCACATCCTTCCAGTCCACCGCCTCCACTTTCGCGCCAGGGTAGATCTCTCCCAGCATTGCAACCGCCTTCTTATACAGCCCGGCAGATCGCTCATCCTCACAAGCTATTGCTTTAATGTTGCCCTGATGCCAGCCTGCATCAGAACAACGGGGGGGGGGGGGGGGAGGGGGGACCCATGAATTCTGTCATGAGGTCGACGAACCTGTCCTGCAGCTCATTTTCGATAATCCCCACCGATTCCTGGGGATATGACCCTCATTGTGGCCCCTGTCAAGGACCCCAATGACAATCTTCTCCCTTCTGGCTTCGGCGAAAGATTTCGTCAACGGCTGCGGACGAGGTGGAGGAGGTCTAATCCGCTTTGCTTGCGGGGCCGAATCCTCAACGGACCGCTGGCGTTTCTACTTGGACTTGGCAGAGGACGCAGGGGGGGGGGCTGTCTTGAAATTCGGGATGATTTTTCTGGCCCACTCCACTAGTCGGACCTCATCCGGTGATGCGGGCTGAGCGGACAGACTTTTTCCGAGAATATCGGCTGCGCGCCTACGGTCCTGGAAGGACGCTTTGACTCCCTCAGGAGCAACGGACTTTGTGGTGTTGCCTGTTGTCGCTACCGTCCTGGGTGCCGAGTTGGCAACCTTTGGTTGCACACCACTTGCACTAGGAGCGGTGATGGGCAGACCACCGAAGTGGGATGACGGCTGGCTTGCCCGTTTTCCACTTATGCCGCTGGTGGGCTTGCGGACGTCTGCTGGCTTACCAGTTGTGGAAGTGTTTCCACCGACAGAGGGATTGGCTTGTCCCCCGGGTTTGAGAGTGTCCCGGTCACTGTGTTTTTGCTTTGTTTATTGATTTCATATTTGAATCCCACGAGTAGACGGGACGAATCCCTCGGCACAATGCTGTTCCACCTTGGATTGGGGTAATTTTATAGAGTTTTCTTCTCTCGCCCGACTACAATTGGTCAGCACCCTTGGCAGAGACATGACCGTACCAAGGATCTGCTTCCAGCCGCCTTCACGTGGAGAGTATAGTCGCACTACCAATTGTGAGCCGCAAGGACGGAGCGCACGGCATCAACGTACACACAAATTTCAGTATGCATGGACGTGTGATGTCAGTACGCTTTATCCCCTTGTTGCTCCAATCGACTGACGGCCAGCCTATTCATTGGTTAGCATTGAAATGTCTTTGCCAATTGAAAGTCAATAGTTAAGAACTAATACTCGAACGGTGATTCAATGTTTTATTTATTTATTATTTATAGTCAGCTAAGATTAGCTGACATTAAATAAATCAAATTTAATTTAAATTAAAAATAGTTAAAATAATTAAATTAAGTAAAATATAGAATAATATATAAATCTGAAAAAATAATTAAAAGTTAACGTTAAAGCTCTGGGAAATTCAATAAAAAATTGAGCAGTCCAACATTTGTTGCGAGGATTGGGAAAAACCCAGAAAACCCCAATCAGACCAGCGTTAGATTAGTAATTAGTGGCTACGATTAGATAAAGCAAAAAGGATCGATCTTTTTAGTACTGGAGTTGAGGCCTCCAAGGAGAAAAGAGAATAAAGTTTGATATAGTCAGAGCATATAACACGAAATGGTTCATGAATTAAATAGTTGCTGAAGCAACGATCAAGGCTAAGGGGTAAAAAGTTACGTGAAGATCTAATTGGGACATTAAATTTAATTCGACTCAAAAGAACTGATGAGTCGATTTCACCATTAAGTAGGTTAGTAATAAATAATACTCCATGCATAGTTCTACGGTTTAACAGGGAGGGAAGATTAAGCAAAAGGAGTCTACTTGAGAACGGGGGTAAGTCAACTCCAGGAACCCAGTTAAAACTTCTAAGTGCAAATAGAAGAAATTTCTTCTGCACTGATTCAATTCTATCCTGGTGAATCGAGTATTGTGGAGACCACACACAAGATCCATACTCCAGGATGGGACGAACTAAGGATGTATAAAGCGTTTTAGTGGTGTACGGATCATTAAACTCTTTCGACCACCGCTTGATGAAGCCAAGGACATTAATGGCCTTATTGACCATGGACAAAATATGAGCGTCAAACTTTAATTTAGGATCAAGAACAATGCCTAAATCTTTAATTTCAAACACGCGGTCAAGTGGTGAAGCATCAAGCAAGGAGTGAGCAGTATGAGGGGTACTTCTACAAAAAGACATGACTTTACATTTAGAACAATTTAAATTGAGTAAGTTAAAACGACACCAGGCCGACAATGCTCCCAAATCCGACTGTAGTAAATTACACAGGGAAGCGTCATTATAGGTGAAACATAGCTTCACATCATCAGCGAACATATATACATAGGAGTTAGTAATAACAGCGCGAAGATCGTTAATAAACAGATTAACTAGCAAAGGACCAAGATGACTACCCTGGGAACACCAGAGGTAACTGTTCAAGCCGGAAAGTAGGCAGCGGCATCTGCAGCTCCCCACCTGAAGCTTGCATAAAAGCTCGCACTCTCTCCGTTCATTTCATGCTTTTAATGTTAACATAATGTTATTAGCTTGCTGAGCATGCTCAGTAGGCTTGTAAGTCAGTACTGATTTTCAACCAAATAAAAGAAGTTCTACGCCCACGCGCAAATAACCCGAAAAGTTCTAAGTGTTATTTCATTTAATTCATTTGCGGTTGCAAATATTTGTTCTTGTCGTGTGTGCGCCATACAATCCTTCGAGCCGGATAATAAAGGATTAATAATTATCGCTCGCCCCAGCAAGCTACGGTGGACTTTCATCGACTACACATCTACAAGCATTTTGTCCACTTTTTTTAAACCAGATAAGTTATATAAATTCCTATTTTATATTATTTATATATATGTGCAAGTATTTTTTATTAAGTCTTAAACGCAGCCCGTTTAAGCTTTCCTAATAAAATAATTCTTGTGCAGTTTCCTTTCGTCCGTTGCCTCTATATATGTATGTATATTTTACATACATTTTTATATGCATATAATTCCACTTTTCTTTTTGCGACACTATAATATAACGAAAACTAACAAGTGTTTCCATCTTCCTCTATCCGCCACCACTTTTGCTTTCCATAAGTGCATATAAAAGAATAATTGGTTGAAAAAATCATCCACCAAATAAGTGAATATATACAGACATAAATCAACGGTGACACTCCGCACACACAAACATACGTATATATGTTGGTCACTGACTCCAAGCCGTTCCGATTCTGCTCATTCCGCAGCGTATGCCAGTAACCAACGGTTTTACATACCCTGCTTTTTTCCACCAAGTGGGGTATATACTTTTTTCGAATAAGCTTGCGACATAATTCTAAAAAATACCTTGTCCGCAAGTGGGGCATATCCGACTAAGAATATACTACTTAATATTATTGTACACTATTTTTTGGTATAAAAAAAAAAAATTGCTTTACATTATATATATATATAAAATATACAAAAACCCTTTTTGTGTCATTTATACACTACAAAAAATATAATAAATTTAAAATAAATTTCAAAATATAAAATGTTCTGAATATTTTCCAGACGCAATAAAAACCCTTTATACCCAAAAAAAAACTTTTTACCTTTATACACAAAAAAAAAAAAATGTATTTAATAAAATTAATATATTATTCACAAATTAATATATATACACACAAAAAAATAAAACCATTTATACAAAAAAAAAAAAAAAAAAATAATATAAAAAAATTTTTTTTATTATTGGTAATTTTTTTTTTTATTCCATCATCTATTATATAATATATGAACAAATAAATTAAATTCAATACACAAAAGATGTTTTGATATTTTTTTTTCTCCGTAAAAATAAATACTCTGTAAAGACATATTCCTTCCAAATAATACATTGTCTTTGGCAGTTTTTTCTGTTCTCACGGTAACAATTTTTTTTTGTTGTTGCTTCTCACTGCATAAGTCTCCAGCTCCATAGAGAGCTTATTATGTCAAAGGCACAGAAGGAAAAACCGAAACCGCGTCCTTCATTGTCTACAGTTCCTCGTTCATCCTTGTCAAGTGTTCGTAGCTTGTCCGCGTCATCTGTGTCCAGACAAAAATCGTCTGTTTCCATTTTTGAATCCAAATCCGAGAGTTTGGCACTGCCGCAAGAAACCGCACGCTTAACCAGACAAACATCCCAAAAAGTTGTGACCGAATCAGACATAACCCTCAAGGATTTTATCTCTGTGTCGGGCAGACTTAGCCAATTTGAGGCAAGATTTGCAGGCTCGGAAGGCGCATCCCTGTTTACACTTCAAGTGCGTCGGGACCAGATTCGATCCATATGGGAGAAAGTAGAGTTAGCTTTCGAGCACGGGTCCCAAGGCGCCGGTTCCAGCGGTGATTTTGAAATCATGCAAGCGAAGTATGAGCATTGCTATTCCGTTTATGAACGCTGTGTCGCTCAATTGAGTGAAAGTATTGACGCTGCTTCGACCAAAAAGCAAGCACAGCCTATGGTCCAGTCTGTATCCAGGGGCTATAGTCTCCCCCCAATTGACACAGAGGTTTTCGATGGAGACTATCTGCGTTGGCCGACCTTCCGTGATCTTTTCACTGCAATTTATATCGATAATCCGCGATTGACTCAAGTCGAGAAACTGTTCCACCTCAACGCTAAAACAAGCGGCGAGGCAAAGGGTATCGTTTCGAAATCCCACTGACACATGACGGTTTTCAGTCTGCGTGGCAGAATCTTTCAGAAAGATTCGAAAATAAGCGGCTGTTGGTGAACAGCCAGCTTAAGATTCCTTTAATCTGCCATCAGTTTCCCAAGAGTCCGGGAATGCTTTGAAAGAGCTCCAGAGTACAATCCAGGGATGTTTGACAGCTTTCAAGTTGGCCAAGGCCAGCATTGAAAACTGGGATTGTTTACTCGTTTTCCTCTGCTCGTCCAGACTGCCGAAACTTACCCTATCCTTATGGGAACAGTCACTCCACAATAAATCCGATATCCCGACTTGGGTCGAATTCGACAGTTTCCTTAGCGAGCGTCATCGCACGCTGGAAGCGATAGAAGACATAAGGCCTAACACGGGAGTCCAAGCTCAATTTCATCGTAAAGAGGAAGCCCAGAAAAAAATTAACTCTTTCGAAGCAAAGGTCAAAGTGAATGCGCAACCTTCCAAGCAAACTTTGACCTGCAAACTGTGTTCAAAAGAGAACCACCCCATCCGTTCATGTCCAAAGTTTCTGCAAATGGCAGTTAACGATAGGGCCTCCACACTTCGTTTTTTCGCTGCAGCGCACGCAAATTGTGCTTGTATGCGTGTTAAAACTGTGACAATATTTTTGTGTGCCCACCACTGGCGTAAATTTCTTTTGTCGTATAAGTGCTAAGTCAGCTGTTTGCCAGTTCGATGACAATATTATCGATATTGAAATTGAATTGATTAATTGTTAAACTGAAAATAATAGAATAAAATAAAGCGTATTATATCATTCTCCCGCACTCCATTTGCTTTTGTCGCTTCTGACACTTTTAAAAACATCAGTTTAGTCTTTTAAATTAATAATTAATAAAATTTACTTACTTTTACAATCAAAACTCGCCTAGTGTGACCTAATTTCACTAATTCAATAATCTCGAAAGCAGCTGTTTTTATAAATAGTCTGGCAACCACTCAATAAAACATATAAAACAATAGTAGCAAACATACCCAGAGGCATGTTTGCTGTGTTAAAAATAATTATATGTGTTTGTTGTAAAGCTTTCATATAACACTTTAGTACTTTACGCACATAGCATAGCTACTGAATACCCTAATTATGTTCACTTTCAAGTACTTCGAAATTCGAACCAACGTTTGTACATAGGAAATTGTGTATGGATTTTAGGCTTATTGTTTTCGTTTTCATTGCGAAACGATTTTGGGTGACACGGCAACAATAACATTAACACAGAAAAAAGAATATCAATGTTCACACCGAAATATAGTAATTTATTGTTGATGCTTTTGTTTTTCATGTATAAGCGCAATTTAAGGCACAGTCATGTAATTTATGTCATTAGCTATATGATTTACAAGCATTTGTTTAACTTGCTATTGACATTTAGGGTATTCAGTAGCTATGCTATTTGCGTAAAGTACTAAAGTGTTATATAAAAGCTTTACAACAAACACACAGAAGCATTTTTAACACAGCCCGGCGCCATCTCCTGATTTTCCTCTCGCTTGGCTTTCACGGCGTCATCCACCTTGGGTACCCCTGGTACATCTCTTTATTCTTTCCTTTCCCTGCCGTCCATTTTGCCTTTCTTCCTTGTTATCCGATCCACGGTGGTACTGCCAACCCCGGGGTTGGTTCCTCCATTGCTTCGAGAACAAGGTTCGCTTTTCCGCATTGGATTTTCGTACCCATCCTGCACAGAAAGTCCATACCTAAAATCACGTTGTCCAACATAGACGGCATGACGAGCATATCTATCGTCGCCTCGTCTCCTGCTAATCCAACCTTTACACGCAATATCTTTTCTATGGCTATGCTTGAACCATCCGCTAAGCGCGCCTTAGCATCCGCTGCTAGTAACTTGCCTTCCTCTGCCACCTTTCCAAAAAACCCTTCGCTCACAAAACTCCTGGTGGCCCCTGTGTCAACTGTCGCCTTCGCTACGTACCTTCCAACCTTAATAGTAGCGACTATACGACTGTCCTGGACACTCAGTGGGTACTCTAATTTTGGGAACGACTCACACCGGCGCCCATCCGATCCCACTCCGGATGCCGCCGCTGCTCGTTTCCCGGCTGTTTCTGACAACACTCTGCGCTGTTCACCCCCTGTGTACCACACGATCTGCAGAACAGTACTCGCGGATTGGTGCATTCTCTAGCAAAATGCCCGCCCTGCGAACACTTATAGCACACGCGTCTCCCGTCGTAGGGTCTACGTTGCTCGTGACCGATCCCACCGTTTGGAATCCCCCTGACGGGAATGCCTGTCCCCCCTGTCGCACCATGATCTTTAACGTCTAACCCCTGACTACCCTCTGCTTCCCTGCGGCTCTGATTTCGGACGTTTTCGAATTCGGCGGCCATCTGCGTTAGCTGCCCCAACGTCACGAAATCTCTTCTGCGGATATATAATCTATACTCCGGCGCTAGGTTTTCATAAATTCTGTCCAACTCTTGTGCTGACCCATATCCTGCGTGATACATAAGTCCCCTAAGGTCAATTAAATAGTCTTTGTATCCTTCGCCACTACGCTGCCGACGAGCTCTGATTTCGTCTTCCAGCCTCTTGAAGTACCTCGGGGGCAAGAAAAATTCCAAGAATTCTTTCTTGAAAGTGGCCCACGTCGTATCTCTTAGTCGACTGGTTGTGAACCAGAGTGCCGCCTTATCTGTCAATGCTTCGCTCATAACCTTGGCCACACGATCTAGACTAACCTCGTGGAATATCGCCCGTTCTTCAATCACTCCTAGAAATGTGAGTGGGTCGGTGCATCCGTTAAACTTGATTCCCCACCTGCGAACTAGCTCAGGAACGAACACATATTGTCTATGACTACCAAACTCCACGTCGCCGGCTCCCACACTTGGTCTGTAGTCCACCTGCCCCACCTGGGTACTATTCACAGGGGGGTTTGCAGGCGGCACCACCTGTATACCAGGTAAGGATTCAATCCTTATCTTCTGCTCACTGGGCGGCATATATTGTGTGTGGCTGTGCATCGGAAACAATCCCCCGGGTGACCCCGACAGTGTCAGCAAGTCAGATTCTGATTTTTAGCGCGTTCGTGGTGCTCCGGCGGAAAGGCCGGGCGATTCTTGGGTCTTGGCAAACCTCGACTCCCATTCCGTCAAACGTGTCCGCGTCCCCAAATTATGGGTCCCTTCTTTTATAAAGGTACATACCCGTTTCCGCAACTCTTCTACCTTTCCAAGTTTGTCCAGGCCGAGTTCGTGCGCAATCTTCTCCAAGTCCTCCTTTCCGCAGTGGTACACCCATCGCACGCCTACGCCTGAGTTACTGCAGTTCTCTAACTCTGTGCTCTCGCGTTCACTCATGGCTGGTATATTATTTGCTCCTGGTTGTAATTCGGTTTTATTAGTTTTATTAGATTTTATTTCGTCAAAACCCTCTTTTTTCCGTTTAACTTTATTTAATTTTCCACCGTTTTTTTTTCTTTAATTTATATATATTTTATTATTATTATTATTATTATTTATTATTTTTTTTAATTATTTCATTAAAATGTTTTTTGTTTTTTTTTAATTTATAAATATTTTCACTATTATTATTATTATTAGAGTTTTTTTTTATGTTTAAATTATTTCATTAAAATGTTTTATTTTTTATTTTTTTTTTAATTTATTTAATTTTTATTCCACTTCGCGGTTGCACTCATCCCATTGCTCCCACCACTCTTGTCCCACTGTTCAGTTTTGCTTTCCCGATTGCTCTCGTCCCACTGTTCGCTATTTGCCGTTGCCAAAAAAAACCATTCCACTTTTGATGATTTGATGCGTGCTGTACTTGGCTTGTCGACGTGCGCGTTGTGCCGTTAGGTGATCGGCTCGTCCACTTCACCATCAACTTCGCTGCGCCGCGACTTGTTACCAACCACTGGCACTTAAACAAATTCCGCTATGCAATCGGTGCGCACGCTTCCACCGTCACTTTCGTTGCGCCGCAAATGGCCCGACTTAATCGCTTGCTTTGCGCGATCCCGTTTGTTTAATCGGTGCGCCCGTTTTGACCGTCAACTTCTTTGCGCCACGACAATTGCGCAAAAGAAGATTCTCGAACGATTCCGTTTTTTTTTTTTTTTACCTTGTTTTATGCACGTGCAGTAAAACAGTGTATGACCGGGTATACACGAATTCACGACTTTCGAACTTTCAAGTATTGCTTCTGGGGTCTTTATTCCCGATTTGCTCTACTCCTCCTTAGCTTAGGTCCCTGCTCGGGCGCCACTTGTAAAGTAGTGATTTTGAGCCGAGGTACAGATCTCAGTCTGGCCAAGGCTCGCGTTACAAGAAATATTTATATTTGCTGGAACACAATTGCTAACTGGAGGTAAAGTTCGTCAGCGTCATAATGCAAAAGGTCGCGTCAGCGATCTTACTGGGTGATCTGGGTTGGCGAGTGGATTGTCACCGCACTCCTACCACAAGCCTCAGTTATTGCTCTTTCAAAGCCCAGGGGATTACCATAGGCTGGATAAACTACCATTAATACGCGCTACTGGAATGCCTGGGCGATTTGGGCTGGCAAGTGGATTGTCACCGCACTCCTACCACAAAGTCCACAGGTTTCTCTTCTCTTCCAAGCTGAGGCGAACGCCATCAGCTGGCGAAGCACTTTATAATGCGAATCGAAACGACTCAACCTAATGATGCATACACGTGGTTTTGGGGTTAGAGTATGTCTGTCTTTCGAACCTTTATTTCTATGTGCCTTCCTTAGATGTTCTATCTTATGCTTACTTTAGTCTTGGCTACGCTTCTATTCCGTTTTCGCTCTCGTCAACTGCACTTAGCGACCGTTCAACCTTGCTCTTAATCAATTTTTCCGCCGACACGTCTGTACGCCTTTGACCCGAATTTCTAACTCCCTCGCCGGTCGCGTGCTCAGTCCGAGCGTGCCTTCCTTCTTCGCGTGGGTCGCGATTGTGGATCGTGGGTCGTGAGAGCGCACGCACCCTTCGATCATCTTTCGCCGATCTGGCCGTTCGAATATTCTGTTAAGTTGCTTGAGCCAAAATGTTATTAAAAACTAATGAACATAATTGTAACGTGGTAAACTATAATATGATGAAGAATGAATGATTGTAATGTTAATGTTTGGCAAGCTGTTATTTACTCTTAATAACTAATAAATTATAATATAAGGGTGAGAACGACTTCTTCTCATTTGTACTTCATGTACTTAGCTTCATTAAATGACAATATATTCTTTAATAATAAATTGTGAGGGAGGCTAATGTTGGCCTACCTCACAGATGTGCTTGCCCAACTAGCCCCCAAATATTTTGACGAGGGCAACGAGCTGCTTCACCGAGCCTGTCAACAGATCAACAACCATTGGCCGTTATTGATGGTTGGACAGACACTAAAACTGCCGCTTCTTGACTGCAATTATCAGATTTGCATACCCAAGGCCAGTAGCAGCACTCGCAAATTGACCAGCACCACCACCAATCACAACAAGCAGGTTGAACTGCAGCAACAACAAACTTCTGCGCTTGAGATGCCCAAATCTCTAAAGGTGCTCGCCTCTGTTAACGAATTGGAGCTGTTTGGCAGTCTCAGCTTCGTCATGGAGCACCTATATACTTTATTGGAGTTGATCATAACAGCAGAACCAATTGTCGTTGTTGGCACCTCGCCAGCTGATTGCTCCCATATGGTTCAGGCTCTGGTAGCATTAATAGCACCACTCGAATACTGTGCCGAGGCTCGACCATATTTCACCATACACGACAGTGAATTCCGGGAGTTTACACAGGAATGTGGTGCCATTGTGGACAATCAGGTAATCTACTTGCCACACCAAAGCAAACATTTATTCATAATACTAATTGTTTGTTTTACCCCCTTCTGCAGAAGAACATGCAACAGCATCAACAGGAGCTGCAAAAAATTACGCATTGTGCCAGCAGCACTGCCAAATCGCCACCAACTCAACCCAGCAGCAATAATCACAACATTCTAAATGGCAGTTTGAGTGCAGCTGGAGATAGCTCGATTTCTGGACTGCATATCAAATACAGACCGTTTCTGAAAAAGGATAAGGCGCTCATTAAGAAGGTGATGCTGGGCATGAAAACGAAGCGCCCGGATCATGTGCAGACAGTATTAATACGACGACATTTGTTGGAGTTGACGCAGAGCTTTATGACACCGCTCGAGCTTTATGTGGCATCGTTAATGCCCCTACAAAAGGACATAAGTCCGTTTAAGTCGGCGCCAAATGCTAGTTCATTTAAGCTAGATGATTTTCTGTCCACACTCGAGGCAGCTGGACCACAGCTAACATCGACGCTCAAGGGCGATTGGAAGGGTCTGTATAGACGTTTCTTTCGTTCATCGAATTTCCGGGGATGGTACGAATCGCGGCATCGGGATATGCAATTAACTTTACAGGATTTACAGATGCAGGCATTGTCCAAAGCGAATCTGAAGCATTGGGCACACGATAAGCAGGAGGTGGAAATAATTGACATGATACTCAAATTGAAACAAAAACTGAATCTCTACAGTGATAAGCCGCAGCTGGAGGGAATACGAATGCCACTCAGCGTCAGATAAGGGCACAAATCGAATGCATGAAAGGATTGTTGCCTACCGATTTAAAGAATGTTGTTAATCTTTGATCGCTTGTGTGTGTGTTTATTGTGTACATTAGTTAAAAAATTCAAATCCAATTTTATTTTATATTATAATATACAAAATTTACTTCATATGTTTGCCGTTGTTTAATTAATAGACATTTTTAGAACTCCCTTTAATTGGAGCTAACATAAAATATAGTATATATAACATAACTGTTTCATGCAACTATAAATTCTGACTTTCATATAACAAAATTCTCTTTATCCAACTATTTGGTTCATTCAAAAAGCGATTCTATATTCCAAAGTTTTTTCTTGTTCCATTGAGACTTGTTATATTCGACTGTATATAAATTTGTAGTTTTAGCAAATTGTATATATATATACCTTATGTGTAAACATTATCAATATTCAGGACTTTTGTCGGTATCGGTGCACTGCCAAGCTCAAGGCAAATGCCCAAAAAAACAAATATATTCAATTAATGTTAAAAATAAACGACAATTGATACTAATATCGAAATGGCTTGATTGTTGTTTTGTTTTCAAACTGATTAAAAATTTAAATCTTTTTACAGAAATAACATTTTTTCATATTTAATGAGAGTTTCAAATTCTTTTATTATAAATATATTCAGATAAACAAAAAAATTAACAAACACAAAATTTGTACGCAAATGTTAGGAGCAGATAAATTGTGTGTAAATGTAGTATGATGGTAAATGTAAATGTAGTTATTGCTGGAAATGTATGAATGTTTTGGATAATTCATAGAGATATCGAGTTACTCGATTAGATGAGAAAGACAATGTCGTCAGCAACCATTACTTGATTATCCTCGGTCATGCGATGCATTGCAGCATCGATTTCAGCTTGAGTAAATGTCTCCGCATTATTCTCATTGATGGCTGCTGTAATGCGATGCAGTGGCAAGCTATGTTTCCTGGCCTCACGGAACAAACTTTGCAAACCATTCTTGAATTCGCCCAGGCGTTCATCTGTTATTGTGGCTGTCGGTAGCGTACTGATGGGCTCCGAACCATTGGCATTGTTGCTGTCCGGCAATGAGCGTCGTATTTCGCGACGTGTTAAATCCCCAGCACCCGGTTGTGGTGTCTCAATATCCTCCTCATCGCTGTCGTACATGGCATTTGTAGTGGTTGCTGTTGGAGTATCGGGATCGGTTCGTGTACGTTTTGTGCGACGCGATGGTGAACGTGGTGTAGCCTCAACGGCCGGCTGTTGCTCATCCTCATCCTCATCGGATGAGGCACCATTGCGACGCCGCTTATTGGCGCGCTCCTTCTCTAGCACCTTCTTGAAGTAGGCAAAATGCACCAACTCTATTGCCGCATGGGCATCTTCAGTGGTGACCGTTTTGGACACACGAGCACGAGCGTGAGCCGTCGCCAAACGTATAATCGTTTCAAAGTACGTGCCGTTTTGGGCTGTGTGCGTATAACTGAAAATGTTAAAAATCCTGTTAAAAGACGTAGTCGGTTCACCCGCAAAACAGAAAAAGAGGTAAAAGAAAAACGTTCATTAGAAAAAAATAGTGATATCAATAGGGGTAAGCACATAGAAGCATCAAAAAGATATCGTGTTAATAATCCTGATGTTTTTAGAGTTGTAGTGAGAAGAGATCAGACTAATAATCCTGAAGCTCATAGAGTTGCAGTGAGAAGACGTCAGGCTAATAATCCTGATGCACATCAAGAAAGGCGTTTGCGTGCATGGAGTGTTAAAGCCATCTCTGGCTTAAACTATGATTTCGAAATAGCTTACAAGTCAGATAAAATTAGTCAACTTGGTAGTATGAATTTGATATGCAAAAATTGTAATGCTTTAAAATGGAAAAATGAGCCTATGGGTATCTGTTGCAAGGCAGGAAAAGTTAAACTTTCACAAAATGAAAGTTTGCCTGATACACTTAAAAGCTTAATAATTGGTGGACATCCAAAGCATGATCATTTCATTGATCGTATAAGAAAGTATAACAGCTGCTTTCAAATGACTTCTTTTTGAAGTACAAAAATTATAAATGAAAGTTGGGCAACCTTTAAAGTCCAAGGACAAGTGTATCACCTAATTGGTAGTGTCCGACCTTTGCCAAATGAAGAAATGCAGTTTCTTCAAACTTATTTTGTTGGTGACGATGAAAAGGAAGCTTAACTACGTTGCAAAAATATTTCAAATGTTCATTTAAGCGTAGTAAAGGATCTTCAATGTATGTTTCATCATCATAATCGTTATGTTATGGATCTGCAAAATGGCTCTCAATAAAATACCAACAAGTACTAAAGACTATAAATTGATTATACATGCTGATCGAACACCCGCTGGTGTACACAAGGGCTTTACAATGCACCTCAATCAAGCGAAGTAGCTTTAGTTATTGTTGGTCAGCAATTTGACAAGCTCGATATTATTATTGAAAGGCAGAATAATAAATTACATCGTATAAGTGAGGTGCATCGATCATACGATGCCTTACAGTACCCTTTGCTATTTCCTTATGGCGAAGATAGCTATTCAGTGGATATACCACAAGGGAATCCATTATTAAAAAGGAGGAACCAAAAAAAAAGATATCTGCGTTAAGCTTTTACAGCTATAAGATAATGATTCGTCAATCTGAGATAAATCATTTAATTTACTGTCGTTCCCTTTTTAGTCAGTTTTTGGTTGATATGTATGCTAAAATTGAAACAGAAAGTTAAATTATATTCGCTACAATCAAGCGAAACTCAGAGCAGATAGCTATATACATCTACAAGATGCAATAGGCCAGTAGTAGGAGAATGGGGATTCTACCCCAAAAGGATGGCGACAATTTATGACCACATTAAATTTTATGACCCTTTTATCGCCCCCTTGTTTTTTGGCCCTTTTTTTGACCCCTACAATATGATAATTTATGACCCTTTTTTTTCCATGATCGTGTCCCTCCTTTGATAAGACTAGGGTGGAGAACAAAGGATTAACGGTCCTACGCCACCACTTTACCAGCAGTATCTGTCAGATTCAGTGAACATAGGATTTGGAGTCAAGTGCGCACCTGCTAAACCTGCGTTGCGTTATACACCTGCAAGCAGGTGATCACACTGAGAAAAAAAAATTAAGAACAAATATTCTTAGTTTTTCAGACTTTTCGTTCTTATTTTTTTGGTATTAAAATACGAACGGCGTTCTTAAAACATGTTCTTAATTTTGATTTCGTTCTTATCAACATACGTTCTTGATTTAAGAACCGTATGTTTATATTGGTCCATTATGAGAACATTGATTCTTAATTTGGTACAAATAGAACCAATTTCGTTCTATTTGTACCAAATTAAGAACGCTGTTTATAAATATGAACGCATTTACCACCCAGGGCTGAGCCGAAGTTTCATTGGTTAACATTAAACTTAACTGCGAACGAAATTAGTTCGGCAACAGCGCAATAGCTAAGGCATCCGAGTGGTAATCGAGAGGTCTCAGGTTCGATTCTCGGCAAAGGCATTGAAGTTTCACTATCGGTAAGAGTATACAAATGAATTTAGTTTATATTTAAAATATTTCTCTAGCATATTAAAGCTATCAATTATTATTAACCATTAACTAAACAGCTATATTTCAGTACAATACTTAATATATTTTATAAATTTTCCTACGCAGCAGCGGCAGGAACTATACGTTGATCTTTATGACTGTGTGAATGAGAGGATCAGTTTTAACTATTTAACCAATTAGTGTTAGAGTCAAGTGTATTCCTGTTTTAAGTACGTTGCGCTGCACACGTATATTGAAATTGTCAACAGCAGCAACAACAACAACAGCCTTCGTGGGGGGTTATGTGTGCAAGGATGGGAATTTTCTTTCGCAGCGGCAGCAGCAGCAAGATCAACACATTGTTTTTAAACAAGAGTATTGATACTTGTACATTTAGATTATAAAGATTTAGATGGAGAAGGTGTAAGAGGGGGAGTGTTAAAGGGAGAAGGTGTAAGAGGGGGAAAGGATAGAGTGGGAAAGTGTAAGAGGGAGAAGGTGTTAGAGAAGGAAAGAGTTAGCGGGGGAAGGTGTTAGAAGGAGACTGTGTGCAAGAAAGTGTTAGAGGGAGGAAGACTAAGATACAAGTTTGTGCATGCTTGAAGTGAGCTAGTCAAAGGTCAAGCACATTAGTTGGCTAATGTGTTAAAGGTATCACCGTCCGTGAGGTTCAGTGAGCAAAGTACATTGCCTATGAAACTATTAAATGCTAGAGTCAAGTGTGCACAGGTTTCTTAGCTACAAGTTAGTGGATAAGAGAGAGAGGGAGAGAGTCAACTATGAGCAGGTTTCTTAGCTACGAATAAGTAGATAAGAGAGAGTCGAGAGGGCGGCTGTTTGACGTGCGTTGCCTTGCACACCTGCAGGCAAAGCATAAACAATGAATGTTTGTGAAAACCAGTGATCAAAGAATAAAGGATTGAGACAAGATTGTGCTTGTTTGAAGTACGCTAGTCAAAGGGCAGTGTATTCGTAGGCCGCATTGTTATGATCAAAAGCAACACCAACAATAACAAGAACAACAACATTCGTGAGTGTCATGTAAGCAAGGGATGGGAATTTTTTCGCAGCAGCAGCAGCAAGATCAACACAAGAGTATTGGGACTTGCAGATTTAGTTTGGAATATTATGGGGGGAAGTTGTAAGAGGGTGAAAGTGTTAAAGGGAGAAAGAGAGAGTTAGTATTAGAGAGAGTAAGTGTTAGAGGGCGAAAGTGTTATAATGGAAAGTGATCCTGCTGTATTATTATATTAAAACACGCTCCCCTATGCGATTCTATACACGAGCGTCTATGAACGCAGGTGGTATGTTAATTGATTGTCCCTCCTTCTAACGCACACCCAACTTGTAAGCTACTTACGTTTCTAACCTTTATTTGCATATATCTGTTTGATTATTGGACTGACTTCTGTTACTTTTAAAGAGCTAATTAGTATAACTTTTTAATAAACCAATGAACATTTTTTAAACTGGTGTACTTTGTTAATAAGCTATTGTTTGTGCCAAACAGCTGCGTTCCTGCTAACTGCGCAGCACTGCTGCCGCGACTAGAAAACTCACCTCAAGCCGAGCCTTCTAGCCGACGGCAACCTTGCTTCGCTTAGGCTTAAGCGGCGGGGGTTAGTTCCTAATTACAAGTGTAACACAGAGGTTCATTAAAGTTCACAGAAAATAAATTCCGATTTAAATATTATACAAGTATACAAGTGTTTTTAATCCGACGATTAACCAAGAAGTCCCTAAACTCTTAATTATACTGCGAAGCCCCCCTATATTTTCATGGTCCTACGAGCCGGATCGTAATCATCAGTGGCATCACTTCAGTTTTCGGCAGCAGTAGAAGAAACCAAAAGTTAAGTATAACATACACAAGTACATAACCATACATTCCGCCATATTTGTTCTGTCCGCCAAAGTTTATTTTGTCAAGTGAAAAGGAAAAGCATTCCTTTTGTGTTCCGCTGTCTTCGTTAGACCGCATAAAAAAATATATAAAATATATATATAAAAAATATATTGTACATACGTACATACATACCTGCGCGCAGCTGAGATCCGTTCTGCTTTATACATTTATGCATCCGACTTACGTACATGCAAACATATTTAAAAAAAAAAAAAAGAATCGCCAGCAGTTGATCAACAGTTTTAAGCGCGCAAGCTTACGTGCATGTATGTGTGTATGTACATAAATTCATACAGAAACATAGCATTTCTACATAAATTGCTTTATTACATACTAGTAAGTGGCCCGCTTACTTCGCTGCGCGGATAGATTATATAAATATTACCAATAGAATATAGAAATTAATTAGAAAATATTAACAACAAATAAAAGCAAAGTATTTAATATTCTCTTTTCCACGCCACCATTGAGGTAGAGAATCAGGTGCGTAATTTTTTATTGTGGTTTCCCCAGTAGGCCTTATCCACTTGTTGAATTTAATTTGCAATTATTAACAACTGTTAAGAGCTTCTTTATAAACGATATTGGTTGTTTTTCCGTCAGGTGCTAATACAAATAAACTTTTTGGTGAACTGACTCTTGAGCAGGCTAGAAAAACAATCGTGTCTTAAGTCTAGTCCGGCTAATTTAAGAGTTTGTCCCTGTGATTTATTAATTGTTAAGGCAAAGCAAACTTTTAAAGGAAATTGCAATCTTTTAATTTGAATTGGCAATTCAGAATCAGAAGGTATTAATGGAATTCTCGGTATAAAAACCGTTTCCCCTATACCATTGCCAATAAAGATTATTGCTTCGACAACATTCTTATGAAGGACTTTAACTTGCAATCTTGTACCATTGCATAGTTTTGGCGGATTCAAGTTGCGGATCAACATTACAGGTGAACCAATCTTTAAAGTTAATTTATGATGTGGCAGGCCAGCCGGATTTAATGAATTAAGAAACTCGACGGGGTAATGAACTGCATCTTTGACTTCAGTCACAGAATCAATAGAGTTATATGTCATTTCTTCACTTTGAAATGATTTTAATAAAACTCGTTTATTTCCAATGCATTGTCATTTCTCGCAGTCAAAATAGCACGTTCTGAAAACCATTCGAGTGATTTTTCAGAGATATTTGTAATATCCGGAAATATTTTTAGAGTTAGCTCTTCAATACTTTTCACAACATGACACAAAGTTGATGGTAAAGTTATTTTGCCATCATGAGCTGGAAATAATCCATTTCCTATTTTGAGAAGCATTTCTGCAAATTCACCAGCTATGCTATCACCTTTTAAGTTCACTCGCATATTTTTCGTTAATGCAAGTTTCTGAATTTTGGGCCACAAAATTGAAGACTTTAAGCACGCATTTATTTCATCTGCTCTTGTTCCCCTGGGGATCACTGGAAGAGTTTGTCGAAAATCACCAGCTAAGAGAACAGTTATGCCACCCATTAAGTATTCACTATCTCGAATGTCTTTCAAAGATCGATCTACAGCTTCAAAAGCACCTTTATGAGCCATAGTACACTCATCCCAAACAATAAGCTTGCAATCTCTGAGCACAGCAGCAATATTAGATTGCTTTGAAATTGAGCATTGTGGTGTTTCTAAATGAATCAAATTAAATGGAATCTTAAGTGTAGAATGCGCTGTGCGACCACCATTTAGTAAAGTGGCTGCAATACCGGAAGAGGCAACGGCCAATGCAATGTTTTTACTTTGCCGTACCTTAGCCAATAATAAATTTAAAAGATACGTTTACCTGGTCCACCAGGTGCATCTAAAAAATAGATTTCTCCTTTTTCTGCTTCAACGCTATTTAGTATCTTTTCGTATACTTGTTTTTGCTCAGCAGTGAGGAGTAGCTCATTATTAACAACAAAATTATCGCAATTATCGTAATTTGTTTCTCTATGATATTCAATATTTTGAACAATTTCCTCGGTTCTGATTGGTAATGGAAGTCCATAATAAGTCAAGTTTTGACCACCAATAGACAGAACAATATCTTCAATGTAAATAAGACATTTATTTAAAACATTATTCACAATACTTTCATCAATATATCTATCTTGTGAAAAATTAAAGGCTTTTAAAATATCTTCTGAGAAACTGTCTTTATAAGTATTCCAAAGTTTAAGAGCATCTGAAATTGACAAAATACTAACATTATTGCAAAAAGTTCTCTAAGTTTTGTAGGATTTTGACATATGACAGCTTCGGCTATAGTTGAATCCCAGTGCTTATCATCTTCTAGTAATCCTAGAGCTTTACACGCCAATTGAAATGATGAGTATGCTACACCATTAACGGTTTTTAAACTTAAAAATGAAGTTGGGCCCCTTACAAAATGTAATAAAAGTCTTAAATAAAAACATTCAGTATTATTGGGATGAATAGTGTAAACTCTTCCCAAAGCTGAATCTCTTTTAACTCCAGGAAAATTTGGCACATCATGCCCTCGTTTCTTCTTTGAAATTCTTTATTGTTCCATGTAAATACGATGGAACTTCACAATATAGAAGCGTTCTTGCAAACTCATCACGTGTGCAGAGCTCAAAGAAGGCTAGCAAAGTGGTTTTGGGTGTAGTGCTTAATCTGTCAAGTAATTGTTGCGGATTATTGGGGATAAAATATATCCGTTGACCATTTCTAAATGAACAGCTAAGTGAGTAATAGCCGGATAACGTTCATGTATGGGAAATGCAAGGATTCTCCATACTGCTTCTGAGCTACTTATATACCGGCCACTTTCGTACATATTAATTTCATTGCGTTGGTCTTCAAGAGTAAATGATGCTTGATCACTGCCCTTGTTAACATATTTACAGATGTATTTAATAGACTTTACAGAACTACAATACTCAACATTTATATGAGCTTCAAATTTTCTCATAGTACACAATTGTAAGGCACAACCCAACGATTATCTATGCAATTACCATTTATATTAATTGCATTACCACCATCTTCTATCGCTCTTCTACGATATAGAGGGTAACTATCTTTTCCAGTCACAGTTTCTTTAAGAAATGTCGAGGAAACCTTTTGGTACATTTTCCATCTCTCATGCATGGCGACTTATTGTTAAATGCACCGCAAGGACCATGAATCATATTTGATTTAACAATGTTAAATAACAATGGATCCTCATCTGCGTTTGGTATTTCGGCACAATAATCTTATCGATTTTATCAGGTCTTATTTATTTTCAAACCAAAGTAGAATATGTATATGTGGTAAGCCCCGCTTTTGCCATTCCACAGAGTACATGAAACATTGAACGCTTCCAAACAAAGAACCTTTTGTCAATAGGGACATTAAAGCTTTAACTTTTAAATGAAAAACTCGAGCTATAATATCGTGACGATCATGCGGTTTTTGACCCGGTAATAAAACACTTTTGATGTCATTCCATTGTGGATTGCATGTGAATGTTATGAAAAGATCTGGTCGCCCATAATGGCGAACATATGTCATAGCATCTTGAGTCTTTTCATGCATATATCGTGCAGAGCTTGTAAAAGAAGAAGGTAAAATTACCATCTGACCAAGTTGAGCTGCGACAACATCTTGTTGGCCTATTGCATCTTGTAGATGTATATAGCTATCTGCTCTGAGTTTCGCTTGATTGTAGCGAATATAATTTAACCTTTCTGTTTCAATTTTAGCATACATATCAACCAAAAACTGACTAAAAAGGGAACGACAATAAATTAAATGATTTATCTCAGATTGACGAATCATTATTTTATAGCTGTAAAAGCTTAACGCAGATATCGTTTTTTTTTTTGTTCCTCCTTTTTTAATAATGGATTCCATTGTGGTATATCCACTGAATAGCCATCTTCGCCGTACGGAAATAGCAAAGGGTACTGTAAGGCATCGTATGATCGATGCACCTCACTTATACGATGTAATTTATTATTATGGCTTTCTATAATAATATCGCGCTTTTCAAATTGCTGACCAACAATAACTAAAGCTACTTCGCTTGATTGAGGTGCATTGTAAAGCCCTTTGTGAGCACCAGCGGGTGTTCAATCAGCATGTATAATCAATTATAGTCTTTAGTACTTCTTGGTATTTTATTGAGAGCCATTTTTAGATCTTTTACATAACGATTATGCTGATGAAACATACATTGAAGATCCTTTACTACGCTACAATCAACATTTGAAATATTTCTGCAACGTAGTTGAGCTTCCTTTTCATCATCACCGACAAAATAAATTTGAAGAAACTGCATTTCTTCATTTGGCAAAGGTTGGACACTACCAATTGGGTGATACACTTGTCCTTGGACTTTAAAGGTTGACCAACTTTCATTTATAATTTTTGTACTTCCAAAAGAAGTCATTTGAAAGCAGCTGTTATACTTTCTTATACGATCAATGAAATGATCATGCTTGGGATGTCCACCAATTAATAAGCTTTTAAGTGGATCAGGCAAACTTTCATTTTGTGAAAGTTTAACTTTTCCTGCCTTGCAACAGATACCCAAAGGCTCATTTTTCCATTTTAAAGCATTACAATGTTTGCATATCAAATTCATACTACCAAGTTGAGTTATTTTATCTGACTTGTAAGCTATTTCAAAATCATAGTTTAAGCCAGACATGGGTTTAACACTCCATACACGCAAACGCCTTTCTTGACGTGCATCAGGATTATTAGCCTGATGTCTTCTCTCTGGAGCTCTATGAGCTTCAGGATTATTAGCACGATGTCTTCTCATTATATCTCTATAAACATCAGGATTATTAACACGATATCTTTTTGATGCTTCTATGCGCTTACCCCTATTAATATCACGATTTTTTTCAAAACTGTGTGTTTTAAACCTTTTTTTTTTGTTTTGTCGGTAAATCGACTGCGTCTTTTAACAGGCGTTTTAACATTTTCAGTTATACATTCACTTGACGTATCGGTATCTTGAGTTAATACTTCCTCTAAAGGAATATAAACATCAAAATGTCCATTCATTAATTCGCCGGTAAAACGCAATTTTTTCACAGGATGCATATCATTTCCTAATGATAGATATAAGTTTCCATTTAGAAAAACTTGAAAATTTACAGCATAAATTTGACATAGTGCACTCATATTGTTCAGAAGAGCTATAACACTCTCCATTTATGTTCATGCTGAAGCAAGCAAAAGTTTCCCAGTTGGTAACGACATGGGTTACAATATGTTGGCGTATGGTGCCATGGAAGCCTTGCCTACCATATAAAAGGTAGGAAATAAATCTAAAAAGGCAGGCTCCATCACCAAATATGCGAACAACTGAATGCGGCACCAAAACACCACTTATATCTTAAGTTTCAATAGACATCTTTTAATTTGGCTGTGAGACAATTGACTTCACTGTAAAACGATTGTTACAACGTTACAGTGTCTATAGGTAAGTATAAAATTCAATAAAATTGAATATGCCAACTTATATTATTTAATAGAATATTCAGACTGCTTAGTTTTATTTGATTTTTAAATGCACTAAAGCAGCGTCTTTATAACTATTATATAATATGCAAAATAGAAGACAACTATATATAATGTTGCTTCAATTTCTTCAATTATTAAGTCTAAAAAAAAACAACAAAACAAATTAACAACTTAATTTTAAGTAAGTATTATAAATAAATAATACTTCAAAATAAGTCAAAAATTGACTTCACTGAACAACGTTACAGCGTCTATACAAAGTATAGAGTTCAATAAAATTGAATATGCCAACTTATATTATTTTAAAAGAATATTCAGACTGCTTAGTTTTATTTGATTTTAAATGCACTTAAGCAGCGTCTATATAACTATTATATAATATGCAAAATAGAAGACAACTATATATAATGTTGCTTCAATTATTAAGTCTAAAATCGACTTATTATTTTGTTTAAAAAAAAAAAACACAAAACAAATTAACAACTTAATTTTAAGTAAGTATTATAAATAATAAATACTTCAAAAAAAAGTCAAAAATTGACTTCACTGAACAACGTTACAGCGTCTATACGTAAGTATAAAATTCAATAAAATTGAATATGCCAACTTATATTATTTTAATAGAATATTCAGACTGCTTAGTTTTATTTGATTTTTAAATGCACTAAAGCAGCGTCTATATAACTATTATATAATATGCAAAATAGAAGACAACTATATATAATGTTGCTTCAATTATTAAGTCGAAAATCAACTTAATTTCTTGTGTGCAAAAAACAACTAAAGAAATTAAAATACGTTGATTGTTATTTAAATATTTAAAAAATAGCAATTAAATTTTTGTTTAACTTATCATAAAATACGTATTTTAAATTAACTTATATATATATATATACGTATTTTAAAGGAATGTTTATATATATATAGATATAGATATACGAAAATCAGAATATTGAAAAACTCACTGATCCAAAAAGTAACTTTCGATGTTATTATTATCCTTAATATAAACAATATTATTATTAAAAAACTCACTGAAACGAAAATTAACTTTCTTTGTTCACATTAAATATGAACTAAAATGCATAACCAATTCTCTTACCATCGTATGTAAAAACATAATGTTGGAAAGAGCATTACAGTTATTCATCTAAGCAACAGACACCGAGCTCTAACATACAACGCTTGCACTTAAGAGCTAGGTATAGTTGGTGCAAATTAGGCAATGCCATTCCATTAACTGCAGCCTCTTAGTTATGGCAAGCTTAGCTTAGTGAGTTCGGAGGAGATAGGGACATTAAGATTTATGTTTGACATGCAGAGCGCGCGCATAAACAAAAGAGCGTAAATAACAACAAAGACGCATGATTGCATTCAAATTATTTTATATGTAGCGACAGTCATAAGAGCGACGCACGCGCTGATCAAGCTTTAAGCCGCTCTTTGTGATGCAGACATGCATCAGCTGAGCATGCTGCTTGCAGTGAGTACCATTAACAGTTATATTTCTTCTTCTTTGTTCTTCTCTCTGTTATCTTACTGTGGCTACAAAATATTAGAAAGCAATCGATGCGTAAAATATAAAATTTTTTATACCCTAAACCATGAAATGGGTATATTTGTTTTGTGTAAAAGTGTGTAACAGGCAAAAAGAAGCATCTCCAACCCCATATATAAAGTATATATATTCTTGATCAGCATAAACAGCCGAGTCGATATAGCCATGACCGTATGTCCTTCTGTCAGTCTGTCCGTCCGTCCGTCCGTATGTATAAACGCGTCAATCTCAAAGACTAAATATGCTAGAAAATTCCAATTTGGATCATAACTTCTCCTAATCCACAGGCAGATCAAGTTTATTTCAAACTATCGATAACTATTCTCGTTTCCGATACACATATGGAATCGATTACGAAAAAATCGCGAATTTAGAAAATGTAAAAATAGGAGTTGAAACTATGGATAACTTTATAACTTCCATGAAAATTTGATCCAATCGGTTAAGAAACACTGGAGATATTTTAAATTAAAGTTAAAGTCAAGAAAAAACTCACTTCTGCAAGTCATTTAATACACGGGCTCAGGGTATCTTTTAGTCGGGATTTCTCGACTAAAACCTTCTTACTTGTTTTCAGATTCGCTCGCGCATCGCTCTTCATGTTCGGCGCTAGATGACAAATTATTTTAAATCGCGCCTTCGTTGTGGCTATTTCGGCTAATTCTCTATCTAAGCGCGCGCTCTGCAAGTCAAACAAAGAGCGTAGTATCGCAACCTTCTTCACACGCACTGAATCAATGCAAAACATATCTAAGAGGCTGCAGTTAAGTGAATTGTATATTGCCTTTAGCTTTAATTTAGTGTGTGTGCGGAGGAGCTAGGGTTATTAAACTTTATGATTGACATGCAAAGCGCGCACATAAAATAGAGAGTGAACGTAAATGAGCAACAACAAAGGCGCATGATCGGAGCGAGATTTCAAATTATCTGATTATCATAAGAGCAACACGCGCGCTTATGTGAACGCCCTTTGCTTATTCAAAATTGTGTATCAATAATATATCAATAAATGTTAGTGTGTGACGTTTTGTCTAAGTTATATAAGCAGCAAGTAGGCGAATCCACCCCAAAACATATTCTGGTGTGGGAAATTTTTCTAGACGCACCAAGTTTTGTATGTTGTTGTTGTTTTTTAAAATCAATGACACCAACAAATAGTAGCAGTGCGGGCCCAACAACAACACTTACAACAACAACAAACGCTACTTGGGTCGTAAATCAATTGTCAAAGGCACACAAATTTGGAAAAAAAAATGTGCACTGTGCGAAGTGATACATGTACATAAAATTATGATAATTATTTTCAAGCGCATTGTTCACTTAATTGTGTATGCACATATTCATTAAGAAGCAGAAATCCGTTTCGTTTTTGCAAGTGTCGAACCTTTTTTATGACTTTGCTTGTGCGACGCGAAGGCGTCACTGCGCATTTGTTTTGTTTTTGTATTCTCGCTCGCGATCAAACCCTCAGCTTGTGCGACAATCAGGCGACAGTAGTGGAATGGGTACTTGTTGTAATTGTAATTTGTTTTTAAAATGGGTAAAAAGTGCTCCAAATCGTATGGGAGGTACTTGAAGGAGTTGTCCAAAAAAAAATTCCCTTCTTAGTGCTCACTTACTACCTGCATGGAAAATTGTGTGAAAATTTCAGCCTTCTAGCTCTTTTCGTTTAGGCTGTGGCTGATCCATTTTAACGCGGACGAACTCTTTTATATATATAGATATTCCACACACATATATATATCTACATATTACATCACTCCATCATCCACATTAATATTCCATACATATGTTCCACATTACATATGCAAACATAACACATAATAATTAAATATACACATAAACGCATTAAGCGCCGCACTTGCAGGTGAATTATTTCCAGCACTTGTCAAGTCGCCGGCACTCCATAACTTAAACAAATACAAGTGCAATATAACATTTACTAAAAACATAAAACAAAACACTGGCCGAGCATACAAAGAGATTAAAATTTAATAAAAACTTTATTTTTGCCGGCATAAACTACAACAGCTCAATATAAACAAATACATGCATATGTAAGCTTTGCTAGTTCCACTCTGGTGAACTGGTAAAGGTAACAACGATTTCTTTGTCATAGAAGCGCTTGAAGCGCTAAAGTGTGTAAGGCAATATATCGGGATCGTCAACAGTCCGACACTTAACCTAATTTAAAGGTATTAATTATAATCTATAATTAATATCTTATTTTCCGTTCTGTTTTTTCCGTTCGCAATTGTTCTCTATTGCGATTTCATTCCCTTCCGGGTGGAATATTCCAAAATAATTTATTAATATTCTTTTATAAATTATTTTAGTTCCGTTAACGGGGGAAATTGTAAATATTCTTTTACAATTTTAATTTTTTCTGTTCCGTTTTCCAGTCCGTTCCGGGTGGAGTATTCCAAAATAATTTATAAATATTCTTTTATAAATTATTTTAGTTCCGTTAACGGGGGAAATTGTAAATATTCTTTTACAATTTAAATTTTTCTGTTCCGTTTCTGTTGTGCATAATCGTTGCGAGTTGCGCGTTCGGAAGTGGATCAAAGGAAACTCTATGACGAGTCTTACAACTACTATGTAGACTATGTGGCATAGTTTAGCTAACTGTATTTTGTGCAGGTTGCGATTTACTCGATGCCAAATTGGTTTCTGTGTGTTCTGTTAACACCACACAAACACGTGCCACAGCTGCAACAGTCCGGTCATAACTCATTTGCATAACATTAACGTCGTTACCCCGATGCCCGAACATGCAACGAAGCCAAGTTAGAAGGTGCCAAATTACACTCTCTTTCGCTTAGTCCGAGTTGACAGAGTTGACTGGGCGTTAATGCTGCTTGATGATGCTCATTTCCATTTAATTTAGTTAAGTTGCAACCACTTCTATGCACAAATTACTCAGCCAGCATTCAAACCAACGTTTGTACATAGGAAATTGTGTATGGATTTTAGGCTTATTGTTTTCGTTTTCATTGCGAAACGATTTGGGTGACACGGCAACATTAACATTAACACAGAAATAGAATATCAATGTTCACACCGAAATATAGTAATTTATTGTTGATGCTTTTGTTTTTCAGGTATAAGCGCAATTTAAGGCACAGTCATGTAATTTATGTCATTAGCTATATGATTTACAAGCATTTGTTTAACTTGCTATTGACATTTAGGGTATTCAGTAGCTATGCTATGTGCGTAAAGTACTAAAGTGTTATATGAAAGCTTTACAACAAACACACAGAAGCATTTTTAACACAGCAAACATGCCTCTGGGCAAGGCATACTTAACTAGGTAGCCGCATTCGCACTCGCGTCTTGCCTTAAAAAGTGTACACAAAATGAGAACGAAAGAGAGCGAGAGCGAGAGAGCGTTGAATTTCTGGCTTGCGTCAACACAATAAAATGTGTGCGTGCATGAATACATATTCATATGGAGGAGGCATATCGAAAAGTCTCGAGCAAACTCACTAAGCAGAACGCAAAATAATCGTCCGCGGAGATGCTTCGCACACAACGCTCGGCTCGAGACTGAAATATAAGGCCAAAGAACGAGGGGGACGCGACGCATTAGGCTACCTATATAAGTATGCCTTGCCTCTGGGTATGTTTGCTACTATTCATGATACAATTATACAAGGTAGTCCACTCGGCAAAATCATAGTCCCTTAATATAAGTGCGAGTGAAAGAGCGTTGAAAGCGTTGCAAAGTGAGTGTGAGTGAAACGGCTAAACAGTGCGTCGATTAACCCAGTTCGACAAGCAGGCACGCACTGAAAATAGGGGACCAAAACCGAATGACTTCTGCAGCCGAGTGGACTACCTTGTATAATTGTATCATGGCTACTATTGTACTATATGTGTTATTGAGTGGTTGCCAGACTATTTATAGAAACAGCTGCTTTCGAGATTATTGAATTAGTGAAATTAGGTCACACTAGGCGAGTTTTGGTTGTAAAAGTAAGTAAATTTTATTAATTATTAATTTAAAAGACTAAACTGATTTTTTTTAACAGTGGCAGAAGCGACAAAAGCAAATGGAGTGCAGAAGAATGAAATAAAACGCTGGAGCTGAGAAGTATTTTCTTGACTGCAGCTTCTGTACTCATGTGAGAGCGAGCGAGCCAACACTGCGTGCGGTGCACAAGTTTATTTACGAGTGCGAATATCTACTAGGTTCGCCTGTAAATATGGTTATTAAAAAAAAGTTGCTAGTGTTCCCGATCAGCAGATAGATGCTGCAACTACAAGCAATCAGAATGAGAACAAAATGCAGACCAAATCTGAAAATGCCGAACCTATCAAATCTGAGTTCGAATGCCCGAAAACAAATATTCAAAACTCCGAAAAAGATAAATCAAAGGAAAGAAGCAGGTCCAAGAGACGTAAATTGGATGCTGAAATAAGCCGGAAAACGATGAAAATACAAAACATGGTATCAAAAAGAAACCGCAAGTTGAAATAAAACCAGAAAACGATCAAAATACAAAACCTAATATCAAAAAGAAATCGCCATTTGCGGTAAAACCGGAAAACCAAGAAAATACAAAACCTAATATCAAAAAGAAATCGCCAATTGCGGTTAAACCCGAAAACCAATAAAATACAAAACCTAATATCAAAAAGAAATCGCCACTGCGGTAAAACCAGATAACGATCAAAATACAAAATCAATAAAAATAATATTGAAATAAAACCAGAAAACGATAAAAAAAATTCCAAAACTAATACAAAGAAATCGCAAATGGAAGTAAAACCTGGAAACCATGAAAATTCAAAAACAAATGCAAAGAAATAGCAAATTGAAGTAAAACCGGGAAACCATGAAAATTCAAAACAAATGCAAAGAAATCGCAAATTGAAGTAAAATCGGGAAACCATGAAAATTCGAAAACAAATGCAAGGAAATCGCAAATTGAAGTAAAACCGGAAAGCCATGAAAGTACAAAAACAAATAATGAAAAGAAATCATCGCACAAGAGAAAACACAACGCTGACGATGAATCAACGAAGGAAGATACCAGGAAAAAAAATAAAACCGAGCAAGACGAAAAACAACGAACAAGAGAAGATTCCCAAAATCGATTGCCAGAAAGCAAAGTGCAAGCTTCACAAAAAGATGATAAATCAAAGGAAAAAATCGAGGAGATCTCCAAAAAAAAAAACGCACAATAAAAAACATAAACACAAGCGATGGAAATCGTCGAAGAAAAACATGTTGAAACAGAGAAGAGATCGCACAGAAGTAAGAAACACAAACCCGAACCAGTACCAGTCGAAGAACCCAAAAAAGAGAAGAAAAAGCACAGGCATTAAACACTTTATTGAACTCGATGATTGTGAGAAGCTATAGGATCTATAATTATATGGACAAAAAAACAACATTTAGTACATAATTTATGGGTTGCACAATCAATGTTTGACCCCAACTCAAACCTCAAATTGCCCTGAGGTAAAAATAAAAAAAATAAACCAAATATGCAAACACAAATATCTCATACAATTTATTTCTTGAAACAAAATGTTACCGAGCTCACTTAGAAACCCCTGCCACCTTGTTAAATAACCGCAGGACATTGGTCGACGACTCAAATTACGCATACGTCTGGGTGTTCTTCCACTTTGTAACTGTCGACAGTCAAACGAACCGAAGTCAAATTCAAACGCGAAAAAAAAATAAAATATGCTCGCTCATTAATATCAATTTATGAGCTGAGACACTAAATTAGTCTGTGACAAGTTTCGCCGCAGGATATATGAGGACTTTACAAGCAAATAAAACCAAACACACACACACACACTTATGTATGTTTGTCTGTCTGTTTGTGGCTATTTAGTTTTGGGCATTCGTCTGGGGTTTTGTTGCGTTGCGTTAATTAATTCCAAAATGTATTGCGTGTCCTGCCAAAAGGACAAATATGCACACACGAACACATGTCATGTCACTTGTATAGGTCGTCAAGGGGCTGTTTGTGTGCGTGGGGGGAGGAGTGGCGTGTATACTCTTTAGATTATGAAAATGTCTATAGCAGCGAGCAACTGCGAACGAGCAACTGGAGTTTCTATCCATCAAAGCAAACTTTTGACAACTTCGCAGAATAGAATGTGCTCATAATCTAAATTTAGCTAACAGTTTGCTTTTATTTCTCTGCCATTCCAAAGTTCTGTCAAATCGAAAACATTTTGATGATTTTTTTGATTAGTTAGAATGCCAAAAACATTTTTCAATAAAAAAAAAACGCAATTTATTTATATGTTTCAGATTTAGTTCTCTATTTTGCACATATTTCGTATTCATTTTATATCATTCGTGCTTTGTTTTTAATATTAAGATTTTTAGTAGACGTAAGAAACGTGTTGAAATATTGACCCCACAAGTATTCTTTAGTTACAAAGTACCAATCTGGCAACATGAGATTGTGTGTCCATCTGGCAACTCGCATTTCTTTATTCTTAAGTTTTCCTCTTGTTCTGAAGTCAGTCTGTAACCGAGAGTCGCTAAGCACGCATCGGAGATGTATCGGTAGATCGTAGTACAATAAACTACATATACATATATATATCGCTGTTCTTATTATTTTCGCAACGCAATTGAAACTCGCGCATACTTCGCGGTAATTTCAATAAAACGCTTTTCAATCGTATCCAAATTAAAGGCCAAATAAATATAGAACGTTTTTTTTCTGTTAGTTTTTTTACTTACAACTTAAATAATTGACAGAAATGTCGAAAGGAGAAAGAGCTTGAGAGCTCAACATGACTTCCGCTACCTTAACTGGCTTTATTTGAAGTGGGGAAAATGCCAGGCATAACTAAAATTAAAAGCAACCTTAGCTACAAAATAAAAAGCAAAGAGTTGAAGTGAAAAGGCTTTAACGTCTTACGTTATCAACAAAGAAGGATCTCTCTTTTATATATAAAATATTTGTGCTGTTGAATTTATGTAATTCTTATCCTTTTGAAGTATTTACAACTTCTTATGTCATCTTCCGTGACCCGACCATAAACGTTATTGTAGCTTTCAGTCTCTCTCTCTTTCTGTCAGTTTTTCTCACAAATAATAGTGTTATGATGTTTGGGGGCTTTGTTTGTGTAGTGGCGAAAAGCTGGGATAAAACTTCTTACTTATGTTTTTTGTCGTACAAACAAACTAAAATTAACTAAATTTTGCCCTAGCTGAGTGCCGAAAACATTTAAGCTGCCTTCACACGGTCGGTTCTTCTGTAGCTTTTTTTAACCGACCAAAAAGGTTGGCATTCACATTATTCGCATCGGTTAAATCCAAAATCCCATCACTTTTTGTTGTTACACAATCTGGTCACACTTCCCTATATATATAAGTTTGTTTACATTATTTTTGCCAACAATTACTAAAAAATACCAAAAACGCCTTTTTTACGTCATCATGTTCGTGGCACAAATTTAACCGACTCAAAAAGAGCAGAAATAAAACACGTTCTATTTTTCTCATTTGAGTCGGTTTTTGATCGGACCTAAAAATTTTGTGTATTCACACGAGAGCGCTGGCTTAAAAAAAAAAACAAGTAAGAAGGCTCTAGTCGGGAGAACCCGACTAGAAGATACCCTTAACCCAGTTTCAATAAATATATTAAATTTATATAAGTCTTTGGTATACTGACTTAACTTCAATCGATTAAGTTCGATATCTCCGGTGTTTCTTAACCGATTTGGACGAAATTTTCAGAAAAGTTCTATTATTACCCATTACTTCAACCCTCATTTTTAGATTTTCCAAATTTTTTATTGTTATCGATATTATGTGTATATCGGAAAACAGAATAGTTATCGATAATTTGAAGCAAACTTGTTCTGCTTATGGTATAGGAGAACTTAAATACAAAATCTGAAGTCTCTAGCTCTTGTAGTCTCTGAGATCCACGCGTTCATACAGACGGACAGACGAACGGACAGACGGACATGGCTATATCTTCTCGGCTGATGATGCTGATCAAGAATATATATACTTTATGGGGTCGGAGATGCTTCCTTCTGCCTGTTACATACTTTTGCACAAAACCATTATAGCCTTATTTACCCATTTTATGGGTTAAGGGTATAAAAACCGATGAAAAATTTTATTGTTATCGATATTATGTGTATATCGGAAACCAGAATAGTTATCGATAATTTGAAGCAAACTTGTTCTGCTTATGGTATAGGAGAACTTAAATACAAAATCTGAAGTCTCTAGCTCTTTTCGGACAGACGGACGGACAGACGGACATGGCTATATCGTCTCGGCTGTTGATGCTGATCAAGAATATATATACTTTATGGGGTCGGAGATGCTTCCTTCTGCCTGTTACATACTTTTGCACAAAACCATTATAGCCTTATTTACCCATTTTATTGGTTAATGGTATAAAAACCGATGAAAAACCGATCGTGTGAAGGCAGCTTAAGCAAACACAGCCGAAAAGTATGCTTTAACTTTGCGCATTACAGAAATTCACACAGACACAATAAGGAACTAGAGAAAGACCCATAACATTATCATGACCACTTAAGGGTGCTTAAAATACACGCACCCAAAGTTAGAGAGCGCGTAAGGGTGTGCGAGGGAATGTGAGGTAGATGTGGCAAGCAACCAATAACAAGCAACATGCAACAACAACAACAATAATACGCTTTGTTAAATTAATTTAATAAACTGTCAATAATGCGCCATTATTTAATGTACGCTTCACAAACACCCCAAAAACGACAAGAACAACAACAACAACACAACAAGGCCAAGTTATTGTTCTCAGATTCGTTTTGACTGTTGTCATACGCAATTATGACGAACTTGAGGAGCAGCTCATACAAATCTACATCCACATCCACTTCCGCCTGACAGCAGCTGCCCCATTAGCACTTTGTAAAGCAAAGACAAATTTTTGGTTTGCTTTGTTTTGTTTTGCTGCCGGACAAGCGAAATGTTTGATTTTTAAAAGATATCTCCAAAAAGATGGTGAGAGAGAGAGACGGACAAAAGTGTCATAAAGCAAAGAAACAGATGGAACGGATGGAGTGGCGAGAATGAAGCTCGATGAGAAGCAAAAGATAACAACAATGGCAAATGTTGTTGAAAATTACGTCAGGGAGAAGAACAACTCTGGGTGTTGGGTGTCTGTGCGTGCGTATCGTGACTCCTTTGTGTGTGTGTTTGTGTGTGTGTGTGTGCGTGTGTGTTGGCTGCGACCTTCATAAAACAAACACGGCGATAATGAGTGACAGTCGATGTGACGCACAGTGCCATCGCAGAGAGTGGAAGAAGGGCCAAGGAAACTGCCACATTTTGGTGCCAGGCGCTATTTTATGGAGTTTTGCACAAAGAGTGCAACTAAATAGGCGATAATTGACATTTGATTTGGTGCCGCCAATGGAAAACTTTTTAATTGTGAGCTCGTGAAAGGATTTGCCAAAAAGAAGAAGGAACCCTAAGGACTTCGTAAATACTACAAACTACGTGCCACAAAAAAATGGCAGAAAATTTTGTGATTGCCTGCGAAGCTTTAACTTTAAAAGTTAAGTCATTTGAATTATTGAGCAAGCATTTAGGGTTCAATGAATAACTTATTAAGTATTTTGCATTCGTTGCATTTGTCATTCGGAAAGAAAGATTTACGCCTTGAAATTAGTCAACAAAAGCATATGAAATATTAAGCTTATGAATTGATAATAATACCAAGGAACTTGTGTGCATTCTTGCATAACTATTGCATGAAATTAGCAAAGGATTAAAAGTTTATTATATGTTGATAGTCAAGAGCATTATTATTATTATAATTGGGGTAAAGTGCACTGCCTTCTAAAAGATCTATTGTGCCCCCTTCTTGGCTTAAAGCTCTTCCATCATCCATCCAGTCAAGAGCATAAAACGAATGTTTAAATGGCGCACTTAGTAACTCTTGGGTGCGTCGACCGACTTCTCCTTCGCGTAACATCTTTTGACTTTCTGCACAACTGCACTTCAGAGCCATGTGTCATTTGGCTTTGTATATGGCAGACACGGTATATGCTTATACGTGAAACTAGGGACGCTGTTAGCTGGTAAGAAAGTGTAAGAAAGTGGGCGTGGCTGGCTTCGAACGTGGCCGTGACGGACTTGTCCATTGTCAAGGCAGCAGACAAACAACAAACAAGCAAATCAAGCAAGTAGAGTATATACTAAAAAAAAAGTGCGAACGTGTAGAAGGGTTTCTTTGTTTCCCGCTCCTTGGCTTGATGGGGCTAAGAGGAAGAAAAGGGGTTGGCAAGCTCCACACTTGAGACAGAGGCGAATTCAAGTGAACGTGTTTGATATGCACTTCACTGCCATGGGCTTAATTATTAGGCCCAAAAAGAGAAGACAATAATGTTGAATATTAAGTCAAATGTTTGAAAAAGTATTTAAATAAATAAATGTATTCTCGAAAAGTTTGCGAACTTTATGCGGAATTGCTTTTCGGAACTCAAACAAACGTGCACACACACACACACTTACTAGTACGCCTTAATAAATAAAATATAAAATAATAAATAAATAGTACTGCATTTCAATTGAAGGTTGTAAAGGAGTTATTGCCTTTCTAACAAGCTGCTTAATAATCTCAGCCTATTCATTGGTTAGCATTGAAATGTCTTTGCCAATTGAAAGTCATAGTTAAGAACTAATACTCGAACGGTGATTCAATGTTTTATTTATTTATTTATTTATAGTCAGCTAAGATTAGCTGACATTAAAATAAATCAATTTAATTTAAATTAAAAAAGTTAAAATAATTAAATTAAGTAAAATATAGAATAATATATAAATCTGAAAAAATAATTAAAAGTTAACGTTAAAGCTCTGGGAAATTCAATAAAAATTGAGCAGTCCAACATTTGGTGCGAGGATTGGGAAAAACCCAGAAAAACCCAATCAGACCAGCGTTAGATTAGTAATTAGTGGCTACGATTAGATAAAGCAAAAAGGATCGATCTTTTTAGTACTGGAGTTGAGGCCTCCAAGGAGAAAAGAGAATAAAGTTTGATATAGTCAGAGCATATAACACGAAATGGTTCACGAATTAAATAGTTGCTGAAGCAACGATCAAGGCTAAGGGGTAAAAAGTTACGTGAAGATCTAATTGGGACATTAAATTTAATTCGACTCAAAAGAACTGATGAGTCGATTTCACCATTAAGTAGGTTAGTAATAAATAATACTCCATGCATAGTTCTACGGTTTAACAGGGAGGGAAGATTAAGCAAAAGGAGTCTACTTGAGAACGGGGGTAAGTCAACTCCAGGAACCCAGTTAAAACTTCTAAGTGCAAATAGAAGAAATTTCTTCTGCACTGATTCAATTCTATCCTGGTGAATCGAGTATTGTGGAGACCACACACAAGATCCATACTCCAGAGGGGGACGAACTAAGGATGTATAAAGCGTTTTAGTGGTGTACGGATCATTAAACTCTTTCGACCACCGCTTGATGAAGCCAAGGACATTAATGGCCTTATTGACCATGGACAAAATATGAGCGTCAAACTTTAATTTAGGATCAAAAATAATGCCTAAATCTTTAATTTCAAACACGCGGTCAAGTGGTGAACATCAAGCAAGGAGTGAGCAGTATGAGGGGTACTTCTACAAAAAGACATGACTTTACATTTAGAACAATTTAAATTGAGTAAGTTAAAACGACACCAGGCCGACAATGCACCCAAATCCGACTGTAGTAAATTACACAGGGAAGCGTCATTATAGGTGAAACATAGCTTCACATCATCAGCAAACATATATACATAGGAGTTAGTAATAACAGCGCGAAGATCGTTAATAAACAGATTAAATAGCAAAGGACCAAGATGACTACCCTGGGGAACACCAGAGGTAACTGTTCAAGCCGGAAAGTAGGCATTTCCATTAACCGTTTTACTAGCAGCGTTTGCTTCGCACACCTTTCGCCGCGTTCAGGTCCGGTTTTTGCAATGCCCTTGGTTGGGCCGTGGCTCTTATTATTATTATTTTTCTCTGCCATCCATTCTTCCCGCCCACACATTCATTGTTGTCTGTTATTTTAATAAATATGTAATATCTTACATATTCATTTTATTATTTATAGAATATGTAATACCTTACATATTTATTTTGTTATTGTTTTTAATAAATATGTAATACCTTACATATTTATTTTATTATTTTTATAATATGTAATGCCTTACATATTTATTTTTATTATGGTTTAGTAAATATGTAATACCTTACATATTTATTTTCATTATTTACATATATGTAATACCTTACATATTTATTTTTGTTATGGTTTTAATAAATATGTTATACCTTACATATTTATTTTATTATTTATATATATGTAATACCCTACATATATATTTTTATTATTATATATATGTAATACCTTAAATATATTTTTATTATTTATATATGTAATACCTTACATATTTATTTTTGTTATGGTTTAATAAATATGTTATACCTTACATATTTATTTTTATTATTTATATCTGTTAAATGTGTTGAGTAGGGAAAATATTTAATATGTATTAATACATATTCACCTTTTTTTTCCAAAAAAACAAATCAAATCATGATTTTTTATTTTATTTATAGGAGGTGATGGAGATTCAGGTGAGTAGATGAGATACGTCCTTAACAAGGCCACTTATTAACCGCTCTTTTCATTTCCAGATTTTCACCACAAAAAAAATTACTTTTTGTTCTAGGGTCTTAAAATAATTTGTGCCCCCAAAAAATTTTTTTTATTGTCTCACCCGTTGTCCGTTCTACCTCCGTGGGGTTTTATGTCGCCTATGTGCGCGGTCCGTTCTTTTCCCCAGTTTTCCCCTGTAATTTACAGATTACAGGTGATATAAAATTTATTATTGTATATGGTCCGGCAAATTTAGGAGCAAGCTTCGCAGCGAAGCCCTCCGCTGCATTTGACAGGTGGTGTTGTTTCACCCACACCTTGTCTCCTACGGATGGTTTCCACTGCCGTCTCCGTAGGTTGTAATGCCTTGCTTGGTCCTGAGCGGCCTTTTCTAAACTCCTGCGCACCAATTCAAAAACTTCTCTAAGTTTTTTCGCATTGTCGCTGGGTGTTTGTGTCGGTTGCCCTGTGCCGAGTGTAACGTTGTCGTACAGCGCATTTGGCAGCCTTGGTTCACGCCCTTGCGTGATAAACGCTGCACTGTAGCCCGTAGACGCCGATACGCTGGTGTTTACGGCTAGTGATAATTCCGGCAAAAATTCATCCCAGCACCGCTGGTTATCTTTTGTGAACTGTGCAATCATCGTTTTTACCGTGCGGTTCGCACGTTCTGTAGGATTCTCTTGCGGAGTGTATGGTGCCGCAAATTGGTGTCGCACTCCTAATTCTTCGAGAAAGCGTTTGAAGGCTTTACTCGTAAATTGTGTTCCGTTGTACGTTATGAGAACTTTTGGCACCCCAAATCGTGCCAAAATTCTCTCTCTGAATCCTTTTTGCAAAGTGGCTGTGGTTGCGCTCCTCAGTGGAACTTACTCAGTCCACTTAGAGAAACGGTCAAACATCACCAATAGCATTGTGCTGCCGTGTTTTGATCTTGGCAGTGGGCCAACAAAATCAGCACACACGGTACTCCATGGCTCTTCAGGAATTTGTGTCAACATCTTTCCTGCTGCTGCCATTTGACTTGGCTTATATTGTTGACACGTTTCGCAGTTGTGCACATATGTGCGTACGTCCCTGTATAAGCCTGGCCAGTAGTAGCGTGTCGCTACTCTTGCTATCGTTTTCCGGCTTCCCAAATGACCGGCTGTGGCTGCGTCGTGATTCTCCAGTAATACATCCATCCTTTTACCTCTGGGTACACAAAGCTTCCAAGCTTCCACATCTCCGCCTCCAGCGCGATGTGGGATGTGTCTGTACAGGTTGCCATTTTCCTCCATGTAATCCGGATATTTCTAGGATTTTGCGCGATTTCCTTTTTAATTTTTGAATCCATTTGCAATTTGCGTTGTCTGCCTCAATCCCTTCTGTCGTCATTTTTACTAGGCAGCATGTCTCCGGAAGTGGCTGTCTCGAAAGTGCATCGGCTACGACATTGAGGTTGCCTTTACGGTATTTGACTTCAAAGTCATATTGTTGCAGTTCAAGCGCCCAACGCGCTATTCTGCCTGATGGACTCTCAATTGAGTTTAGCCACTTCAGCGCCATGTGGTCCGTTATGACCACAAAATGGTAGCCTTCCAGGTATGGCCGCAGCTTTCTAATTCCCCACACTATGGCTAGACACTCCTTTTCAGTTGCCGAGTAGTTCCATTCGGCTCCGTTAAGTGTCCTACTGGCGTACGATATAACCCTTTCACCTTGCTCCGAAGGTTGGGTCAATATCGCACCCAGGCCATAGTTACTTGCATCCGTCTGCAAGCAAAATGTTTTTGAGAAATCTGGGCATGCCAATACTGGGGACTGAGTCAGCTTCTCTTTGACCGTGTCAAAAGCTACTTGCCGCTCCTCAGTCCACTCCCATTTTGCGCCATTTTCATCAATGCGTTCAGAGGTACTACTTTCGTCGCAAAATCTGGTACGAAGCGCCTGTACCATGATGCTACGCCCAGGTATTGCCGTAACTCCTTTACGTTGCTTGGCGGCTTCAATTCTGCGATTGCAGCAACTTTCTCCGAATCTGTCCGAATTCCTTCCTCTGTGACTCTGTGGCCCAAATATTTCAACTCTTTTTTAAAGAAGTCGCATTTGTTCACGTTGATGCGCAGATTTGCTGCCCGCAGCCGTCGAAATACCTCTTGGAGATTTTCCATATGCTCTTCGCGCGTTCTTCCGATGACTATAATATCATCTAAATAAGCAAACGCGTGTGGCATCATCTCTGGTCCAATAACGCGATCCAAAGCCCTCTGAAAAGTTGCCGGTGCCGAGTGTAACCCAAATGGCATTACTTTCCACTGGTACAATCCTTTGCCTGTGACTGTAAATGCTGTCAGTGGTCGGCTCGCTTTTTCCATTGGGATCTGCCAGTACCCATCTTTCAGATCCAAGCTAGTATGAAATGGGCTTCACGTAGCTGGTCTAAAATGTGGTGCACTCTTGGCAATGGATACACGTCCTTAACGGATCGGCTGTTAAGTTGCCTAAAATCCACACATAACCGCCACTTGCCATTCTTCTTTTTCACCATCACGATTGGTGCGCTGTGTGGGCTGTTGGATGGCTCTATGCAAAATAACGCTGTTTATAGGCCTGTCGTCGCTCATCACAATTTTGTGTTCTGTAATTTGGGATGTGCCTTTTACCAGGTATACCGGTATGAAATGAGCGTTTTTTTGTGAAAATAAAACACTAATTCTTAAGGGAAAGTAAAAAACATTTTATTCAAAGTATTGGCCATTGTTTTTTAAACATTTTGACCACCTTTCTGGCAATTTGTGGATACCACGCCAGTAAAATTGATCGTCTTTTAAAGCAAACCATTCAGACACCCAATTTTCGACCTCCTCGTAGGAATCAAAGTGCTTCTCAGCCAATGCGTGTCCCATCGATGAAAACAAATGGTAGTCGGAAGGAGCCAAGTCTGGTGAATACGGCGGATGGGTAGCAGCTCCCAGCCAAGTGTTTTACCTTGCCGTGTCTTCTGGCCCATTCTGGTCGTTTCTCGATCAATGCATGGTTCGAATTGATCATTTGTTGTCGGTAGCGATCAGTATTAACGGTTTCACCAGGTTTAGGAGCTCGTGGTACACCACACCTTTCTGGTCCCACCAAACACACAGCATTGTCTTCTTGCCGAATCGATCTGGTTTTGCAGTCGATATTGATGGTTGTCCCGGATTAACCCATGATTTTTTCCGTTTAGGATTCTTAAAATAAATCCATTTTTCATCGCCAGTAACAATCCGATGCAAAACCGATTTCTTTCGTGTCTTTGAAGCAAAATTTCACAAGTTGTTTTTCGGTTTCCATCTGTCTTTCATTCAACTCATGTGGCACCCATTTCCACACTTTGGATCTTTCCCATAGCTTTTAAACGGTCAGAAATTGTTTGTTGTGCAACATTTAACATTTCTGCAATTTGCTTTTGACTCAAAGTGTCATCTCCATCCAATATCGTTTGCAATTCGTCGTCTTCAAACTTTTTTGGTGGTCTTCCACGTTCTTCATTTCTCACATCAAAATCATTATTTCTGAGCCGTTGCAACCATCTTTTGCATGTTGCTTCTGATAGAGCATGATCACCATATGCCTCGATAAGCATTCGATGCGACTCTGCAGCACTTTTCTTCAAATGAAATCAAAAAATTAATGCTTTCCGCAAATCATCATTGACATTTTTAACACGATGAAAAATATGATGTTGTCTGCTCAAGACTTGATGTATACTAAATATGTTTCACAGATGTCATAGCAAACAAAAAAAAAAAATAAAATAAGGGCTCGTTCGCAACAAATGTTCCCTATCGAGACATTTGTATCTTGACGCTCACTTCATACCGGTATACCTGGTAGGTGTTCGAAGGCTGCGACTTCCCGCAAAAGAAATTCATTAATTTCTTGATCCTCGTGTAGATTTTTGCTTTCAACAGTTGGGTTTCTGACATCATGTAATGCTTCGTCTTGTTCGGTTGTATTCTGGACAACTGCCACCGACAGTCTCTCCTCCAGATTTACAACTTTGTGTCGTCGTGCTGGGATGGTGACCACCAATCCCGCACACTGCAACACTGTGCCCATGCCCGTCAGAAAATATCAGCCCAGCACCAAATCGTCTATCACACCAGGCATAATTAGTAACGCTATTTTTAAACTGCGATGCCCGAGTCTTATTTCGACCGTTATTTGTTCTGTTGTCCTGCTGTTATGTCCGTCTGCTAACTTCACCTGTCTGCTTGCGACGCTTCTCCGGCCTACAGTGCTCAGTCTACAAGCTAGTTCTTTGCTAACAAAGCTGCTTGTAGCCCCTGTATCGACTGTAGCCTTATACTGACACTCACCCATCCATACGGTGGCAGTCAACTGCGTCCCTTCGTCCTTCAGGTGACCGACTAGCGTCTCGGGGCGGATCTTGGCGGCTCCCGCTCGCCCCTCGATGGCCGACGCCGCTGGCCGTTTCCCGATTGGAAACATAGTGCTGTCCGCTGCCCGATTCTGCCACAAACCCAGCAGAATTCCAGCATTGGGTTTCGGCACTCTATCGCCTAGTGTCCCTCCTGTCCACACACGCGACATGCCCTTCCTGGGTTATTTATGTGTGTTCTGGCAGGATTTTGCTGGGTCCTAGGTGTTGGGGTTGGCCGTTCGTCCATTCTTCCAGTGTGCTGGTTCTGCTCCTCCATGGCCATAAATCGGGTACGATTTTCACGACTCTGGTTGTGGTCGCGTCCATTTTGCTGCGTATCTCGGTGTTGTTGAGGCTGTTGTTGTTGATGTTGGCTGTATTGATGTTGGGCTGTAGCACTTTGTAGCCTCAGTTGCAGCCTATCCTTTTCTAGTTCTTCGAATTCTTCTGCCAGTTGCATCAGCTGGGGTCAAATTCGAGAACTGGTTTGGCCGTGCGTATCCGCGCAAGTCAGGAAGGCTGTTGTTCTCTGTTAAGAGTCGTAGGGGTCTCATCAGAGTCTGCATCTCCACCATATAGACTTTAAAAGGCTCATCCAGAGCTTGCCGCCGTCTGCGTACTTCGTCGTACAAATTTTCAAAATAATCTCGAGGTAAGAAATATTCTTGAAAACTGTCGACAAAATCCACCCATGTAGTCCAATGCCTGTTGTTAGCTATGTACCACTTAAGTGCCATTCCTTTTAGCAACTCCGGCATTGCTCTTGGAATTAAATTTAAGTTTAATCCATATGTGTCTGCCGACCATTCCACTTGCTCCAAGAATTCGAGAGGCTTCGATAGTCCATCGAATCGAAAGCTCCACTCTCGAACTTGTTTGGCTACTTTTTGGTATTCACTTGCCCTTGCATTGGTCTGATCATGTGTGCGGCTGTGGCTACGCTCTCCTGGCTGGTGGTTGTACTCCAGGGCGATCGGCGAGATTCCTGTAAATCTCGCGCCCTAGCCGCCGCGCTGGTGCATGGGACGCTCAGCCTTGCTACGTCTATGCCGGCAAACTCCTTTTCCTCTTCGTATTCCCCTTCCTCGAGCATGAACTCGGGTTCTTTATTCGGCGACTGTCGGCTGTATGTTTCGCCAGTTCGCTAATGCGAACGCTGTGTGGAAGAGTATTTTCATTTTGACTTACCCAGTCTCCGAATTGTCTTCTCATATTTTCGACAGTGCCTTCAAGCTCCAGACCGAATTCCACTCCGCATTTCACTAGTGCATCCTTTTTTAGATTGTACACCCACGAACGAACCATATTGTCAATTATTTATATGTATTTTATTAAAAAGAAAAAAACTATGTGATATTAGCCGTAGATCCACAGTTGGGCGCCAGTTGTAACGAACCTAAAGTTACGCGGTTTTAGCTGGGCTAACTCTCGCGGTGTTGAGGGTACGTGCCAACAAATTTATATTTGTGGCGGCTGCGGCAATAAGAACACAATTTGGTTTCACTTTTAATACATATATTTAAACTGCACTCTCTGCTAGTTTCACGTTGGGTTTTACAATTGTTGTGCACTTAATGATATTTCGTATTAGAGTTTAGTAAATCGTACGGCTCTTGTGTCGTGGTTTTATTTGCAATGCTGGCGCTCTCGTTGCACCAAATATTCAGAGTCAATGTTTCGCCTACTAAACGAGGTTTTAGCTAGCAACGCCCGAATTCGCCAGGCTCTACTATGGCCTCCTTGTTACTACAAGGATTTCGCCAATAGTGTCGCCTACTCTCAGGATCTGGCTTTAGCTTCACCTGTCCTTCGCCAGGCTCACTTGTCTGATACTTGGTTTTAATTCGAGGTTGCTTTGCAAATGCAACGCACCCCAAGGCTGGCTAAATTTCGCGTATCGATTCTCAGTAAAATGTTTGTTAATCGCTAAGGACACGATCTGCTTTGCCCTTATGAATCCTTAAATTCTTAACTTATCCTTTCGCGTAGGATTTCTTTATGTTTCGCACTGATTTTCACTTATTCCGTATTGACTCCGTACTCGACTAACTTGTACTCACTTAACTTGTTCTCAACTAAATTGTACTCACTTAACTTGTACTCAACTAACTTGTACTCAACTAACTTGCCGTTCTGTCCAAGGCGGCTTCTTTTATACTCTTCTGCTGTCTCGCTGGACCGGGGCCTGTCAGCGCTGCCAATGTCGTGCCAAGGGCAAAGGTGGCGTGATCTTTCCAGTGAGATTTGCCTAGCAACAACGGTTCCTCGTTGCTGATCACGCCTGTCGTTGGTGTGACAGTGACCACTATATTTCGTGGATGCACCGCTCGCACACCAACGGCACTTTGCCACGACTTTTGCGGTACGTGTTTTGCGGCTCCCATGTGCCAAACACGTACCTTAGCGCTGACATCCTGTGCCAGAGCGAGACAGCATGCGAATTCGCCGCAGCTCAGGTCCGGCTGCGGCTATAAATGCAATCGCTTTTGTGAGGCGCTATAAGTGAATATGGCTCCTCACAACATATATTATATGCATAAAAACAACAGCGAAACACAAACAACATATAATTTCGTCCGCTTTTTTACCCCCGTCCATTTTTGATGACCGCGTGCTTCACAATATTACAACTCGAGTAACTCGAGTAACTCGAATGTCTTCGGCTTTGCCCAATTGTTCATTCCGTTTAACGCTTCATTTATTCTAATTCATTTTTACTGAGTGCCGTATGGAATGAAGCAACACGCATCGATGTTCATATTCATTCGTTTCGTTTTGTGCTTCGCACTCACTCAACTCAATTCAATTCGAATTCATTCAACTTGGCGTATGCAGACGCATCGCTCCTCAAGTAGGAGAGAGACGGATGTCGAACGCTGCCGAACGCAAAGGCCGATTGTGCTTCTTTGTCGCTCGTTCCGCGCTCTCTCATTTCAGACACTTAATTTTGTCAATTAAAGCATAACCTACAATCGCTACACTAGCGGACCGATGCTATTCATTTTAATGATGAAAGCACGAATATTCGACAATATATCACTTAATATATAATTTAATATCGAAAATAGAAGTCTGATATGTTGGTATGTTTGACCTCATTTACACGGTGAAGTTTTTCAGTGAAGTTTTTCCTTTGAAAATGCAACTCTGGTTTAAATTTATGTTCGATAAACATACACAGTTAAAATTAGTTCAATTAATTCTTTCGTCCATAACATTCTATTAATAATTTATAAGCCACAACAATATATTTACTATTTGCGCTAATATTTGCTTGTGCGATATTTCGTATCAATAACGTAATTTTTCACATCAAACACTGTGCAACTCTGTGTTTACATTCTATCGGAATAAGGCAAAGCAAAATTAGAAGAAAAATGCACGACTTAACGGGTAGTGAATTTTTGCTTGAAGTTTTACCCCTCTACACTACCCTTGCCTAAAAACAAAGATTCAGAGAGAAAATTCACGAAAAAACTTCAGCGTGTAAATGGGGTCTTAGTGTGCTGTGTGGCTCGACCGTCCGCTTCTCTGCCACTGCACCAATACTCATTTGCAGGCAGAGATATTGTTGTACAACAACAACATATTATTTCAATATAAGAACAAAACACTTGCACCAATACACTCTCATATAGCTCACACCAATAGCGTATTGCTCTGCAAGCATTTGCACCAATACACTCTCATAGAGCTCACACCGCGCACTCGCTTGCACTTCAGAGCGAGTTAACGACACATGCGTCATGTCAGAGAGAGGAAACGACACATGAGCGAGGTAACGGCAAATGAGTCATGTTTTTTCGTCCGTGCAGCCGGCTCTATCGATTTATAATACGTTGTCACGTCGTAATATTATTAGATGACTCGCTGTATTTGTTCTTATTATGAGAGGTCTCTAAAGAAAGAGACGTATTCTGCATATCAGAAAGCGCTCATACCTGCGTCTTTACTTCTAAAGTCCTGTGTGGTATGGCCTAATTTGTAATTAGGATAACAAGCTATTCAAATAACATCAAATCGTCCTGGTAGCTTAAAAACATCGAAGATTTATTATTTTGTTTTGATATGATCCAAGACTGAACTTTTCTCGAAAATTTGCTCTGAAAGTTTTGGCCGCCGCAGCTTGTCGTTAAGGAGTATACGAATAGGCGAATTAATAACAATAATGGTATAAGGATTAATAGTACACCGCCAGCTAGCCAACCTGTTGCCTCCACCTCGGCGGCAAAAAACTAACAGAAGTAATTAGCTTGGCCTATTAAAATGTTAGAGGCCTAAACACTAAACTGGCTAAATTATATATTAACAGCTTATGTTTTGATTCTAAAATAGTTGCTCTCACTGAAACCTGGTTAAAACCTTATATCTCTGAATATCCCATTTTCCTTCTAAATATATATATTTATATGAATTTCCTCTGAACAGATTCTTTTTCAGCATCTTCCGGACATAGAGTTTTTATGTGTTAAAATATTCCAAAGCGGCCGTTCACTTTATGTTAGTTGCTCTTATATTCCTCCTCATTCTGATATTAACATTTACTCATCCCATCTGAGTGCCCTGCAACTTGTTTCGTCATTTTTGACAGATATGGATAATCTGATAGTGGTTGGTGATTATAATCTGCCACATGTTGTATGGTCTGTGAGTGACACATCTCCGGCGGTATAACCAGTCACTTCTGATGATTTTATCGATGGCCTACTGGACTTAGGCCTATCGCAAGTTAACAGAGTGCATAACTGTAGTGGTAGAATGTTGGACTTAATATTGTTTCGGACCCCGATCGCAGTAATACTAGTAGAATACCCCTAGTGCTTCCGGAGGATACTTACCATCCAACCTTAGAACTATCCATCGAAATTCTTAACCCTATTTCAGCATCTAACAAGTAAATCAAAAAAAATTTTGAAGACATGCTTTTATACGCTTTCTTGCATACATATGTAACCGTTAGTTTAATAAAGTTTGTAAAAAAAAAAACATAAAAACAGGGAAATTTCGGTCGGAGTTCGAACCCACGATCTTTGGCCTGTGAAGCGGCAGTCTTCTCTCTTTACCACCAAAGCTCGTCGATTTTACCAGTCAAAAAATTAACTTAATCAACCGGTTTTCCCAGGTTTTCGTGGTTTTGGCATGGTGTTAAATATTTTATCGTGCCAAAAATTTTAAAAACATTTATTGTCATCTGAAACACATATTTGGTGAAAGTTTCAGAGCTCTAGCTAGTCGGGAACTTGGTGAAAACTTGATTACAAGAATCCAGTACAAATAAAAAGACAGACAGACAAATCAAGTTTAATAAAGCATGTAAAAATACTTTAAAAACCCGTTGCTTTCGTAAAACGAACTTTACTAAATTAAATTATCTTATTCAACATACTAATTGGTCTTGCCTTTATTCTTATAGTGATATAGAAACTGCCATAGCCATATTTTATAGGACCTTGAATTCGCTTTTGGATATTTGTATTCCCTTCACTTGATCTTCAAGTGTTAATAAGCCACCTTGGTTTACGAGGGAACTATCGAAATTGAAAAAAGCAAAGACAAAATCTTATAAAAAATTTAAAAAATCGTGAACCACTTTAGATTTATCTTCGTATTTAGTAGCAAAATCTAGTTTTCTTTCTGTTAACACATCTTGTTATAATAATTATCTTAATCGTTGTAGACTAAACTTCTCACGTGACCCTAAACATTTTTATAAATTTGTTAACTCTAAACGTAAGTCTTCTTGCTTGCCGTCCTCTGTATACCTTGATGATACAATAGCAAGTTCTGATCAGGCAGTAGCCGATATGTTTGCTGAGTATTTTCAATCAGTATATTCAACGAATTTACATAGAACAAGCAATTCCTATCCTTTTCAAGTTCAATCGTCTAATTGCATATATATCCCAGTTATAACTGAGTGTACGCTTCTAAGTGGACCTTAACTCTATCAAACCAGGCTATCTGCCTGGTCCTGATGGAGTGCTAGGTTGTATTCTTAGATACTGTGCGGATTCACTTTGTAAACCATTACATAAATTATTTAACTTGTCGGTTGACACAACAGTGTTTCCTGCTATATGGAAGGTATATTTTATCATTCCACTCCATAAAAATTCTTCTAAGTCTAACGTTAAAAATTATAGGGGCATATCAAAGTTGTCCGCCATTCCTAAAGTATTTGAAAAAATTATATGTTCTCAACTGCAACACACATGTAGTTCAATTATATCGCCTTATCAAGTGATCTACTACAACTAACCTTCTTGAATTCATTTCGCTTTTTATCAAAGGGTTTCAGGAAAAAATGCAAACTGACGTTGTTTGCACCGATTTTAGTAAGGCATTTGATTCTTTTAGTCATTCTCCGTTGCTTCAAAAATTAAATACTATTGGAGTTCCATCAAAACTCGTATTGTGGCTTTCGGAGTTCTTGTGTGGCCGAACCAGTGCTGCAAAATGAAATTTTTTTTATACGTAGCTTGAACTAAAAATCTACGTATTTTTACATAGCCAAAATTTGGTCAAATACGTAGATCTACGTATTTTTTTTTAAAGTCAAACAAAGCCAATTATAAAGGGTATTTTAATTATATATATGCCATATTTGTTTACATATAAGTTTTTATTAATAAAATTAACATTTTTTTTAATATTTAGGAGTGAATATTTTATTAAAATAGCTTAGGTGCTCTTTCGATGGCTCAGATGATATTTGCTTTAAATGGTCTTTTGTGAATAATAATCCTTTTAGGGTTTCTGTGCCTAAACAATTCCTTTTATTCGTTTTAATTAAAGTTATCTCAGAAAAAATTCTTTCAACATTTGCGCTGCTATGCGGCAATGTTAAAATATTTTGAGCAAACTCTGACAAAAAAGGAAAAAGAAGGGAACCATCGCTTTTTTAATATTTGCAATATACGCCCAAATCTCTACTTCCTTAGCATCTTCCCCAGTAAAGGGCAGATCTGTATTCCGTAAGATACGCCACTCCCTGTCGAGCTCATTGAAATTTCGCGTGCACAGTCCTGTCATGAAAATGCATGTTTATTAGAGGTTATATAAAACAATAAATTTTAAAGTAGTTACCTGGAAATGAAAGTGCAGCTTGTGTAATCGATGGTATGTTGCGTATTAATTTCTTGTTTAAGAATTCCGCAGGATTTAAGAACTGCAATTGCTTCATTTTTTGCATGTGTTCGTTGTTAAATGGGAAGCGCTTTTTATTTGACGAAGACTCTCAATAAAAAACTTAAGACAATTTTGCCGAAATAATAATAAATTCGCACAATCAATGGTTCCGCTTTTTTGAAGAGTTAGGGCAGCCACATTGCCTCCCAAATAAATGTAATTAAAGTCCAAGTGTAGATCGGAATTTTCAAATTCGCAATTCAAAATTTTTGATTCCAAAGCCGCTTTTTCGTTGCTATTTTGTTTGGGTTCCTCCTCAGACAATTCTATTTGTTCTGGCTTTATGAAACATTCCATTATTGTTTTATAGGCACGAAAAACGTTCTCGTAAAGCAAATACAGCTTGGGGCTTTCTGATTGCATCTCCAAATTTAGATCGTTAAAAATTGGCAACACAAAATTCAGAAATTCTAAATAAAATTCAGTGGTTGACTCGATGCACATTTTGAGAATAGGTTCGGCGGAACGTAATCGGTCGTTCAACACAGCTTCTTGAAAATATAACTTTAATGCCGGTAGTTGTTCCAACAGTCTTTTTACTACTTGCATCAAAGAAAGCCACCTTGTTTGACACGGTTTTAATAATTTGTGTGGCTTTACGTTCACAAAAGCTTGGAATTCTTGAAAGGCCGCAATACGTTTCGGACTGTTTTGTATAAATGTATACACTTCGCGAGCGAAGTCCTCAATATTGCGTGGTAGCTCCTTACAAGCATATGAGGCACAAAGATGAAAGGAGTGGCAAATGCACTTCATAAGAAATAAATCAGGAATATCGTCTGATAGCAATTTTGACAGAGAATGGTGTTGACCAAACATTGAATTCGTCCCATCTGCTGCAAGCCAATCATGTTTTCTTTAAATGGAATGTTTTTTTCTTCGAAAAATGATACTAAGTCATTTTGCAAATCAGAGGCAGTGCTGCTGGAGACTTTTAAGAGGCCTAAAAAATTATCTTTAACTTTAAAGTTGATTGCAGTTCTTGCAATAAGCGCCAAATGTTTTGTGGTAGACCTGTCGGTGCTCTCGTCAACGATTAACGAGAATTTGTTGTTTTTTAAACGGTTAATTATATGATCTTCTGCCACTTGTCCAGTAACATGTGTTATAATATCATGAGCTTTACCACGTCCGAATTGTAATTTTGCAGCTATTTTTGAGTCCTTGTCGATACTTCGAATTAGATCTTGTAAATCGGTGGCCAAGGAAAATGGCAAATTATGCTTTGCCAAAAATAAAGAAATTTTTATTTCGGCGCTCTTTATGTTGTTTTTAAAAGTAGTTAAAGCTGTGTCAGGCAACATAGATAAAATTGTTGGTTGATGGACGCCTTGAAATTAATGTATTAAAAATATTTATATATATGCATTAAAAATATGTATAACGTTTGTTGAATAAACACTGGGTTTAGTTCCTCCTGCACAAGGACAAGTTGTTAAAAACACAAAAACAACAGACACAAATGAATAAACAAAATACATACTTCTCTCGTTGTTCTTATGTTTTGTACAATTTACGTGATTATCTAAAACTCTTGTACCTGCACCACATTTTAAGTCTATTTTGCAAATTTTGCAAAAGAAAAAATTGCAACCTTTGACGCTTCTTTTCAGCCAGCCGCAATATTTTTTGTCGTGCTCCCAACTATCCGAATATTTCATGTCATAGTGGCGTTTCCGTTTCTTTGTGGAAGTGGTGGATTGCTCCTTATCGCTTTCACTGCTTATAGAAGAGTAGTTTTCCATATGAGATCAATATTAAAACAACCAAACTTTAGGAACTTTTTGTCGCGACAAAAATTTACATGTGCTGCACAGCTGAGAATAATGAATACCGTTGCCAGCCTGTTCTTTCTGGCAACATTAGGCAACATCTTGACTAAAGCCTGCTGCTAGCACACTGTTAGTGTTGGTAAATTGCAAATTACTCGTTTACTTTTAAATTAAACAATTAAATTCTTGTTTATATCTAAAAAAAATTTGCTAAAATTTTTTTGTACAATTTAAAAAAAATACGTAGATTTGGGAGCTCTATACGTAGATACGTAGATCGGGGCTGAAAATACGTAGATCTACGTAAAAATACGTAGATTTTTCAGCACTGGGCCGAACACAGAAAGTTGTTTTTAAATCTTCTGTATCTTAACCTATTTTTGTTACTGAAAACGTCGGGGGGTGGAATCTTTGTATGGCGCACACACGACAAGAAAAAATATTTGCAACCGCAAATGAATTAAATGAAATAACACTTAGAACTTTTCGGGTTATTTGCGCGTGGGCGTAGAACTTCTTTTATTTGGTTGAAAATCAGTACTGACTTACAAGCCTACTGAGAATGCTCAGCAAGCTAATAACATTATGTTAACATTAAAAGCATGAAATGAACGGAGAGAGTGCGAGCTTTTATGCAAGCTTCAGGTGGGGAGCTGCAGATGCCGCTGCCTACTTTCCGGCTTGAACATTCCGCCCCCCTTGCAATATAGTTGCAAATGAATGGAATAGGACTTGGGGAGCGGACCTTATTGGCTGCAGACTCCAGACAGGATCCACCCAAACGTTGTGTTCTGAGCCACTGGCCCATGTTCGCTCGGAAGCACTCCTGGCTGAATAATGTAGCAGTATACATCGGCACCCAACACCAAACTCACTGTAGACGGCAGAAACCATCTTGAGTCAGCCAACACAATGTTAGGAACGCTTTGAGGAACGTTCCTCAACCGGCACCTTTGGTGTTTGGAAGTTGAGGTTCTGGATAACCTCCATGTGACAGTCCCTCTCGAAAGTGCCGTTCTTAGATTTGATGCGAGCACTGACCCTGTCATCGAGCCTGGTGGCGGAGAGGCCTAGAGCCTTTGCCCAGGAGGCATCGACGCGGCTGCGTGGACTGCACGGGTCGACCAGTGCCCGCATCTCGAAGGTTTTCTCACCGACAGTGACAAGGACTATCACTGTCGGCAAGACTGCTAGCTCCAGAGTGGATGGTGGTGTTGGGTGTCGTTGCACTCGGACCGGAGAGTGTCTCCTCGTATGACGCGGTGAGTCCTGAGACCGGCTCCTTGGTCGAGCACCTTGTGGGGAGGCCGGAGAGTCATCCTCATTTAGGTGGAGCAAGGTGTGGTGCTCACCATCGCAGACGCGGCACCTCGCTCCACTGCGAGACGTTCGCCCGGAGTGCTGATGCGCCAGGCAGTTGGGGCAGTACTTGTTGATAAGTACTGCCCGCAGACGCTTCTCAGCGTTGAGATGCATAAACCGCTGGCATTTCTTAAGGGCATGGACACCCCGGCAGACTCGGCAGCGGAAAGACGCGACACCGCCTGGACGACTAGCCTGTTTTTGGGTCTTGGATGTGGGTGCCATGGCTCTTCGAATGTTGTCTGAGAAAATATAAACAAAAAGGGAATTAGACAACAAACTCTTATTGAAATAAATAGTTAGTCACGACATTGGAGATTTGGGTTCGGGATGGATTGGAAGGAGGATAAGCTTGGCCACTGGCCTTTTTATAATCCCTCGGGTTGTGAGTACATCGACCACCCGGACCCGGTCATCCTGCCCCGCATGAGTTTCCTGGACGCGACCCAAACGCCATTCGTTGGATGGAAGGTTATCCTCCTTGACAACTACCATGTCGCCTTGTTGCAGGTTCCTCTCGGGTAGTTGCCACTTTGTCCTTTTGTGGAGCTCCTTCAAGTACTCTTCTTTCCAACGGAAACAAAAGTGTTGGTTAAGAGCCTTGAGCCGTTGCCACCTATTTAGAATTGACGCAGCATCTTCCTCGATTTCTGGCTCACTAACGGCGAGGAGTGGGCCTCCTACCAGGAAGTGCCCTGGTGTTAGCGCCAGCAAGTCTGTCACATCCTCGGATAGTGGGGAAAGACAGTGGTGACTGTATAACGTCTCGACGCGCGCTTATGTAGCCGCCAAGAAGTCACGAGTGATTACTCTGGAGGCTCCAACAAACGTTTTCCCATTGTCGGAGTAGACTTTGGACGGACACCCGCGTCTTGCTATGAAGCGAGCAAACGCTGCCAGGAATTTGTCCGTAGTCAAGTCGGAAGTGGCTTCAAGATGGATTGCTTTCGTGCTGAAGCACACAAAGACACACACATAGCCTTTGGTTATGAGGCAAGCACGACCAGTGTAGTTCTTTATTTCGAACGGTCCAGCAAAGTCGATGCCCGTGTGTGTAAAAGGACGTGAAAATGTCGATCTTTCCTCCGGTAGGCTACCCATAAGCTGAGTCTGGAGTTTTTTCTTGAACACTACACAGGCTCGACAGGAGTTGGTCACGGATGTGATCAGAGTCTTGAGCTTAGGGATCCAGAACCTAGAACGAATGAGACGCATCATTAATTGATTTCCACCATGCAGCGAAATCTGATGCGTGAACTTGACAAGGAGACGGCTGAACGAACACGAGTATGGGAGTATAACAGGGTGCCGCTGGTCATAGTTCAGGTTGCTGGATTTGCAGATGCGACCGGAAAGGAATTCCGTTGAGTAATGAAAACGAGTCGCTCTTGAGCTTCTAGAAGCTCACTATTTTGGAGTTGGTGTGTTGGAAACAACAGCGAGGATTGGCGACATCGCTTAGCGAATCTGAACACGTATGCGGTAACTCTTAAAGCCCGGCCAAAATTGGAGAAACGTTCTAGTGGATCGAACGACGGAACTAGTTCTGCAATGTGGGCCTTAACTGGACGCTGCTCTAATTCAGTCTCAAGATTGGAATCCGATAGAATTGGCCATTGTTCTCGAGGGAGACGTAACCAGTCAGGACCGTTCCACCACAGATGGCTGTCCTTTAGCTCTTGTGGTGACACCCCACGACTAGCTAAGTCCGCAGTAAGCTGGCCGATCTTGGATATGCGGTTGGCGACGAACGTTGTCCAGGAGCAGGGTGATCTGCGGAGCCAGGCCAAAACGATTGTTGAGTCTGTCCAGTAGAAGGTTTCGGGCTTCGCTATGGGCATCTGAGGAATGATAGCTAAAGATAACTCAGCCAGAAGGACAGCCCCTAACAGCTCGAGTCTCGGCAGCGACACTGTCTTGACTGGAGCTACTCTCGTCTTGGACGTCAGTAGGTGGACTGAGACCTCGCAGCCTACTTCTAAGCGAACATATAACGCTGCTCCGTACGCCTTTTGGAGGCATCGCAGAAGCCATGGATCTGAATGGACGCTTTCGGTTGAAAAGAAATCCACCTAGGAACTCGAATGTCTCCAAGACCGGGATAACTGGCAGTAAAATCTTCCCAACGCTGAACAAGTTGGGAAGGCATCGGGTCGTCCCAGCCAAGCTCATGGAGCCAGATTTCCTGCATGAAAATCTTTGCGCGAACGATGACGGGAGCTAGCCATCCTGCTGGATCAAAGAGCTTAGCTATCTCGGACAGGACTTCACGTTTGGTGACTGTCTCTTTTATAGGAATATCGGAAGGTGCGAAGAAGAACTCGTCTGTGTCAGCTTGCCACCGGATCCCCAAGGTTTTAGCAACGCTAGCTTCTTCGAATTCCAGGAAATCCTCGCGTAAAAGGTGGTCCTTAGGAATACCGCGGAGGACTTCCTTCTCATTTGAGGTCCATTTCCGTAGCGGAAAGCCTGCTGAGTCCATAGCTCCTTGAAGCTCCTTGATGCTAGCGATTGCACACTGCTTCGTATGAGCTCCAGCTAACACATCGTCGACATACATGTAGTTGGAAATTATGTCACTAGCCCTCGGAAATTGAGCTAGCACATCTTGAGCGAGCTGTTGCAAAACTCGAATTGCCAGGAACGGTGCGCAATTGACCCCAAACGTGACAGTGTTGAGCTCATAGTCACAGAGCTCTTGATCCTTATTCCGATAGAGGATCCTTTGGAAAAGAGTGTGATCTGGCCTCACAAGGATTTGCCGATACATCTTGGTGATGTCAGCGTTGAAACCATAACGGAAAAAACGCCACTTCAAAATCTGAATAGTCAGATCAGATTGGAGAACTGGGCCTGTATGAAGGACATCATTCAAGCTCTTTCCGTTAGTGGATTGACTGGAAGCGTTAAATACTACGCGAACTTTTGTTGTAGTGCTGTCAGGTTTAAGAACAGCATGATGTGGAAGATAAAAGTTCAAAGTACTGGAAGAAGGGGGGACTTGTCGCATATGACCTAAGTGGATCACATAGTCGTACTGCTCCTTTAGAGGAAAGTTTCTGTTTAAACGAATCCCGTTTTTAAGAAACTGAGCTAGTGCGATTGACCTTGAATGTCCTAAATTGATGTGATCAGGATGTTTGAATGGAAGAGTGACACTGTATTTGCCACTTTTATCCCTAGACGTGGTGCGGTTAAAGTTGTCCTCGCATATGGCGTCAGACTCCTTCACCGGCTTTACTGGAAGATCCTCCACCTCCCAAAACTTTGTGAGGAGGTTTTCCAACCGTTGGTCAGCCTTGACCGTGACACGAGTGGAAAATGCCGAGATAGAGGATGCAGCGCATGTGGTTATTGGGCCAGTAAGGATATAACCGAAAATGGTTTCTTGACCCAATAACGCACCACAGATGTTTGGAATGGAGCCACCAAGAAGAATGGATGGAAGGATATCTGCGCCTAACAGCACATCTATCTGCGAACTCCTATAGAAAGAAGGGTCAGCCAGTGGAATATTAGGCAGGTCTCTCGCGGAACTCTCGGGGATCGGATGTGATGGTAGAGTCCCTGCCACACTTGGAAGTACAAACGCCGACGCTTCAATGCGAACTCGCGGCCTTGTAGGGGATCCTATATTGAAGTGACATAACTTCTCAGGATTGGCTGCCACTGCTTGATAGTACTTGTTGATAAGTACTGCCCGCAGACGCTTCTCAGCGTCGAGTTGCATAAGCCGCTGGCATTTCTTAAGGGCATGGACACCCCGGCAGACTCGGCAGCGGAAAGACGCGACACCGCGTGGACGACTAGCCTGTTAGAGGTTTTGAATACAAGTAATTAGCCAGACGGAAACGCCTCATCGCCAACAAAAAAAAAAAGGAAACATTATTCCGCTATTGGGCAATGACGAAGGTTCTGGCACTGGCAGCTCATTATTTAGCAACATTTTCCCCCAGTCCGAGCGACGCAAGATTCCTCCTAATGTAAAATTAATAATATTAATGTAAAATGATAATAACTAGGCTAAATAAATTTTAAGAAAGCATACCATCTGACTCAGAGCCATATGCACCAACGTTGACAACAGTGAAGTTGCACTGGCTATCGCAAGCAGCAAGCAGGACAATAGAAAATGTTTTTTTGTAATTAAAATACAAACTGCCACTGCACAATGTCTCCCTCTCTAGCATAAGCTCCACCAGGTTTGTTGGCGAAAGGGGCTGACCAATCAGGGTCTCCACCTGCAAACGTTCCTGGGCGAATCGCCCACACTGGAAGAAAACATGGCTTACGTCCTCCTCCGTACCATCTCTGCACCAGCTACACTCTGAACTGGAGTCGTGCTTGAACCGCCTTAAGTAACTCCTAAAGCAACCATGTCCCGTTAGCAGCTGAGTGAGGTAGAAGGTGACTGACCCGTGCTTCCTCTCTAGCCATCGCCGCACATCGGGTATCAATAGGTGAATCCAACGCCCTTTTGTGGAAGTATTCCAGTGCCGCTGCCAGGCCTCTAGGCTCCGCTCGCGGGCTGCAGGCCTAGCTGCTCTTCTCTCTGTTGGTGCTGCTTCCAGGACCGCTGCGGCTTCTACTGCTAAGCTGTGGATCGGGATCATACCAGCAACCACCAGCGCTGCATCCGAGGAGACTGTGCGGAAGGCGCAGCAGACGCGAAGGGCAGAGAGCCGGTTTGATGACGCGATACCCTTCATGTAGGTGGCCACCGAAGTGGCGCCGACCCAAATTGGGGCAGCATACAGCACTATGGATTTCAGGACGCTCGTGAGCAGCAGCCTCGTTTGCTGTTTAGGACCCCGCGTATTAGGCATCATCCTCGCAAGGGCTCGCACGGATTCAGCTGCCTTCCGGTGAACGAATGCCAGGTGCTCGCCAAATTTTAAGCGCCGATCTATGACCACACCAAGATAGCGGATACAGTCCTTGGACCGCATTGTGACGCCTCCCACCGTGAAATCCACATACTCCACCTTTTTTCGGCTGCTGATGAGCACCGCCTCCGTCTTTTGGGCAGCTAGTTAAAGACCAACAGACGACAGCCACCGAGTCACTGCGTCTAAGCACCAATCGCAGAGCTCTGTAACTCGCCGTAGGTCTTTAGCTACCAGCACCAGAGCGACGTCGTCAGCATATCCAATAGCGCTGGCACCATCCGGTAACTGAAGCTGTAGAATCCCGTCATACATGATGTTCCACAGGAGAGGACCCAGGACAGATCCTTGTTGAACACCTGCAGAAACGGCGTACTCCTTCTCCCCCTCGTCTGTTTGGTAACGCAGCCTACGGTTGTCAAAGTAGCTCCTCACAATTGCTAAAAGGTAGTCTGGCACTCTAAAACTCACCAGGGCATCCAAATGAAGCTCCAATTCGCGGAGTCAAAAGCGTTCTTAACGTCTATGGTCACAACGAGACAGTAATGCTTACTGCCAAAGGTGCCTGAGATTGCTTCTGCGGCTATACTGACTACCGACCTGATGGCATCGGTAGTAGATCTCGCCCTCCTGAAGCCGAATTGCAGCGGTGATAGTCCTCCAGCATTCCACCTTGCTACTATTGTCAATGAGACAAATAGGCCGGTATGCTGACGGGTCATCAGGAGGCTTATCTGGCTTAGGCAGCAGGACGAGTTTCTGCACCTTCCACCTGTCCGGAAAGATGCCCTCTCGCAGACATTTGGTGTACATCAGGGCAAACAATTCTGGATGGAGCATGATTGCTAGATGCAGGCACCGATTTGGGACACCATCGGGACCAGGCGCTTTATTGGCTGATAGCTTCCGTGCTGCCAGCTGCACTTCTTCCAAAGAAACTGGAGAGACACCTTCATCCATGGAAGCCGCGCCAGCTGACGAAAGCGGGTTTGCGCACTGAGGAAACAGAGTCGCCACTATTTCCTTCATGCGATCTAGCTCCATAGGCGTAACGTTGGTGCCTTGGCTGACACGCTTGAAGACCGTCTTGTAGGCTCTTCCCCAAGGGTCCTTGTCGGCTGAGTCACACAGCTTAAGGAAACACTCCTTTTTGCTGGCTCTGATGGTGTTCCTTAGCACTTTTCTTGCGACCTTAAACTCAAGCTGCAACGAGCGAGTTTCCCCCGACCCTCGTGTGGCTGCTCGCTGAAAACGCCTCCTCGATCTCAGGCAGGCTCGCCGAGCCTCACATATTTGATCATTCCACCAAAACACGCTGGTGTGATGGCGTCTATAGGCCTTCCTCTGGGGCATGCTCGCAGCACACGCAGCTTCTAGCTGCTGAGCCATCTGTTCCACCATATCATGCGCCGGACCACCTGCTACCATATAAGCAATGGCATCTGCAAAACTCCTCGTGATGAGAGACTCAACCCGGTAATTTACACCAGGGTTGGGCCTTGCCGGCACCCGCAGCCTTTCTCCAACCGAAAACATGATGGCCACGTGGTCACTTCCAGTGTAGCAGTCACTTATGTACCACAGTGCCGAACGGGCGAGAGCACTGCTCACATAGGTGAGGTCAATAATTGACAGTGTTTTAACGCTTACACGCCCACCCAGCACCTTGCCGACTGCGAGCTGAAGCTCATTTGCACTGTGCGCTGTCTTTTTACCAAGCCGTAGCAGCAAATCACCCTTGGCCGTCTTGCGGATTGTTTCCACGTCCCCTCAGAGATGCGCAAGTGATGGCTCACTCCTGACCACTTTAAGGATGTCTGCAAAGCTGCAATCACCCAGACCGGATACGGTGACAGCATCCTCCCGCGTGCGTGCTGTCTTGCCTTTGTGGCCAACTACCTTGGACCAGGAATTCTGCTTTGTCAGTGTTGATCCACGGGGGGTTCAGGTCCTTGATTTGGGGCACTGAGAGATACCCTGCTTTTTTTTTGGGGGGGTATTGCGGTGAGAGCTTTAAAAGTTAAGTCATTTGAATTATTGAGCAAGCATTTAGGGTTCAATGAATAATTTATTAAGTATTTTGCATTCGTTGCATTTGTCATTCGGAAAGAAAGATTTACGCCTTGAAATTATTCAACAAAAGCATATGAAATATTAAGCTTGAAGCTTATGAATTGATAATAATACCAAGGAACTTGTCTGCATTCTTGCATAACTATTGCATTAAATAAGGATTAAAAGTTTATTAAATGTTGATAGTCAAGAGCATAAAACGAATGTTTAAATGGCGCACTTAGTATTTGTTTTCTAACTCTTGGGTGCGTCGACCGACTTCTCCTTCACGTAACATCTTTTGACTTTCTGCACAGCTGCACTTCAGAGCCATTTGTCATTTGGCTTTTTATATGGCAGACACGGTATATGCTTGCACGTGCAACTAGGGATGCGGTTAGCTGGTAAGCAAGTGGGCGTGGCTGGCTTCGAACGTGGCCGTGACGGACTTGTCCATTGTCAAGGCAGCAGACAAACAACAAACAAGCAAATCAAGCAAGTAGAGTATATACTAAAAAAAAAAGGGCGAACTTGTAGAAGGGTTTCTTTGTTTCCCGCCCCTTGGCTTGATGGGGCTAAGAGGAAGAAAAGGTGTTGGCAAGCTCCACACTTGAGACACAGGCGAATTCAAGTGAACTTGTTTGATATGCACTTCACTGCCATGGGCTTAATTATTGGACCCAAAAGAGAAGATAATAGTGTTGAATATTAAGTCAAATATTTGAAAGAGTATTTAAATAAATAATGTTTAATTTAGGAAGAAGAGACCATATGCATTCAAATATATAACCTTATCTTGAAAAACTGGATTCAACTAAGAGCATTAATATTGTTACACAAAGTTATAATTACAAAATAGCCCAGTTATCTTTGTAATAGATTGATTTTTTTAACTTCACGTCGGACAAATAATTTAACAACTGTACGTCATCGATTATCTGTCTCTGAACACCAGTACTTTATACACACTGTTCGCCTGTGAAACAACCTACCACACGACCTAAAGATAATTAGAAGCGCACCACAATTTAAAAGCAGCCTTCTGCTGCATTTACAAAATAATATCTAACTAAAATAATTCTAATATATATATATATATAAACACTCAAACTAAGCTTACAAATGCTAATCTTCTTAAGGGGAAGACTATTCTTCCAAATTTCTTCTTTTCTTTTATTTATAATTTAAATTATTTGTATTTTTTAAATTATTTGAATAATTTAAATTACTTCTCTCTATTTTCTTCTTTTTCTTTTCTTTGCTTTGTTACTTTTAATTAATTAATTAATAATTTTGTTTTAGTGACTAGTGCCTTAAATTTAAGTTTCTTGGAACTTGTAGCACTAGGATGTTAATCAAATAAATAAATAAAAAAATAAATAAGTAAATGTATTTTCGAAAAGTTTGCGAACTTAATGCGGAATTGCTTTTCGGAACTCAAACAAACGTGCACACACACACTTACTAGTACGCTCTAATAAATACTTGAAAGCTTGTTGTCAATTTATGCGCGACAACGTTAAAAATGGAGGAATGAGAAATGAATGTCGGATTAGTTCTGTGCTGTTGCCTTTCCACTCAGTTGTCATTACGTTTTGTTGTTTTCCATGTTGTTTTCATTCCATTTGCCATCGGATTGTTCGCATGCAACAAGCAGGCTTACAACCTAGTCAAGTCCCTTGAATGATATTCGTCCCAGCAATTGCCATTGCATTAGTACTGCACTTCAATTGAAGGTTGTAAAGGAGATATTGCCTTTCTAACAAGCTGCTTAATAATCTCAGCCTATTCATTGGTAAGCATGGAAATGTCTTTGCCAATTGAAAGTCAATAGTTAAGAACTAATACTCGAACGGTGATTCAATGTTTTATTTATTTATTTATTTACAGTCAGCTAAGAGCAGCTGACATTAAAATAAATCAAATTTAATTTAAATTAAAAATAGTTAAAATAATTAAATTAAGTAAAATATAGAATAATATATAAATCTGAAAAATAATTAAAAGTTAACGTTAAAGCTCTGGGAAATTCAATAAAAAATTGAGCAGTCCAACATTTGTTGCGACGATTGGGAAAAACCCAGAAAAACCCAATCAGACCAGCGTTAGATTAGTAGTTAGTGGCTACGATTAGATAAAGCAAAAGGATCGATCTTTTTAGTACTGGAGTTGAGGCCTCCAAGGAGACAAGAGAATAAAGTTTGATATAGTCGGAACATATAACACGAAATGGTTCATGAAATAAATAGTTGCTGAAGCAACGATCAAGGCTAAGGGGTAAAAAGTTACGTGAAGATCTAATTGGGACATTATATATAATTCGACTCAAAAGAACTGATGAGTCGATTTCACCATTAACCTTAAAACCGTAAATTGGGCATTGAGTGCCCAGAGCGGTTTTCAAGGCCGAATATCTCGTAGTGCCGGTGTCGAAACCATTCCTTTGGTATGACTTTTTGATAGCCTGTACTCTACGTATATTCCAAAGTTTCATAAAAATCCGCCCATATTTGGCAAAGTTATGAACGAAATCATTAAATATGCCCCTAAACCGTAAATACGGGCACTCAGTGCCCATACTTTTTTTCAGGTAGTTTGTATGAAAAATTTGTTTTTTAGCCCCTAAATGATGCTTGTATAGGGTTTTTTTGCTTGACACGTGTTACTTCTTCTACCTATACCGGTTTTTTTGCTTGACACATGTTTACTTCTTCTACCTGGACCTTTTTTTTTCAAAAGGGTAAAATGCTGTTTTATTTCAAAGTTTTGGTCAGTTTGATTTCAATTGTAGCAGCAGCAAGATACAATTTTTAGTTTGTGGAAGTGAAAAAAATCAAAATGAATCAAGACGCAATATTTATACAACAAGGACAATTTGACTGAGGAAGAAGAAAGGCAGTTGGAAGAGTATTTAGGCCAGGACAACAATGGAATTTGTGGACGTAATTACAATTTATTATCAACGAATGAATCAAATGGCGAAGAAAATATTATATGATGAAAGTGACTTTTATGAAAGTGACAATGAGCCGCTTTTCGACATACGCTTTGGAGAGTACTTGGAACAAAACACTGAACTTTTGGAAGACACTGAATAAGAGAAACAACCTATACCAGTTGAGCCAAATCATGGACATAAATATTCTAGTCAAGGTAGAAACAATAATAAAGTTTGGTGGTCACAGGCAACTGCTGCTGAAAAAACAAGGAAGCAACATGCAAAAAATGTATCAAAGAAGCGATATGACACCAAGTTAGATGCGTTCAAGGACATAATGCCCAGCAACTTGATCGAAACAATTGTAATAGAAACAAACAGGAAAGCAAGAAGAGTATTTGCAGAAATCAGCCGAAGAGACTCAGGTCCGACGATGAGGCATTGGCGCAACACTGCCGCAGACGAGATTTATGCATACATTGCCATTATATTGTATGTAGGAGCAGAAAAATCAAACACTACATTAGGAGTTGTCAACCCTGCTATATTCGCAAATTCAATTATGAGTCGGATTCAGACAGCGACAGTGATAATAATCAGCCAACAACATCAACAGCAGCAAATAGCAGAAAACGCCGTAGAAATTCGCCAATAATTTTATAATTTTTAAGTTTTATTTCAAAAAAATATTTATAACATATATATTATGCATGATTTTTTTGTTCATTAGGCTTAGTTTTAAAAAAAATTAAAAAAAAAAATTAAATTTTATCTCAAACCACCGAAATAATAGTGTTTTTATTGAAAAATGCAAGCAAAAAGACGTTTTCCCATAAAAAAAGCACTGTGGGCACTCAGTGCCCATATTTACGGTTATGTGTTGTAAAACCTATTTACGGTTTGAAGGTTAAGTAGATTAGGTTAGGTTAGAGCGGTAATGGGCAGGTGAGAGACCCTTCCACTCACTTAGGCCAATTGTTGGCCCATTGTGATGCCGCGATGGACTGCGTCCACAACTCTGTCTACCCAAGAACAGGGTGTGTGATACTATTTGAGAGGGCGTGATTCCAGCCCGAAGCATGAATAAAGGAGAGAATACTCTTGGGGTGGTGTTCGCTATCTCTGAGAGGTCTTTTAGGAAATAGGAACCGAGAAAGCGATTTCTATTTTTGCAGAGTGCAGGACAGTCGCAGAAAAGATGGGAAACAGTTTCCTCCTCTTCCTTGTCCCGACAGCTTCTGCAGAAATTGTTAGAAGGGGCTAGTAGTCTCGCTGCATGAGATCCCACTAGCCCTCACTACGGAGGCACAACCTGATCTATTTAGGTGGATTAGGCTTGAAGAGCGCTTTTTACAGCGCGTTGGCCATGTCTGTCTGGCTATATTGCATCTACCGGTGGTGTGTTGCCACCTTTTATTTGCTTCGCGTTCGAAATGCTCGCGAATCCTTAGTTTACAGCTGGCCATGGGCATGCCCAAACCCTCCTTATCCGAGAGGAGAGGCATGGTAGTACCATGTCTTGCCAGCTCATTCGCCCTACAATTGCCCTCGATGCCTTTGTAACCGGGCACCCCTATGAGGTAGAGATCGAACTGCTCTGCCATCTCTTGCAGAGATTTGCGGCAATCTGTGACGGATATCGAGTTCGACGATATCGCGTTGAGCGATTTGATAGCGGCCGCCGCCGCTTTGCAGTGGTGGAGGTTAATCTGAAGAAGTCTCAGTGACATCTTCAGGCCGACGCTCCACCACTGTCCTGTTCGCTTCCTCGTCCGTGTCATCCAAGTCAAGGGACTCTTCACGGAAGCTCGCTAGCTTGGCCATGTCATGGGCCAATTCAGAGCCCTCTGAGTGGTAGCCGGCCTCCTTCCCATCTGCCGACTCCGTACCAGGGTCTTGACGGGGGACACCATTGTCTGTGGTACCCACTGCTACAGGCCGGTTGACACAATTGTCTGTAGTGTCAACCGGTTTATCAGGGAGCGCCTCGTCTGCTGCCGAGAGCTGGTTGGTGTCGGTTTTATAGACGCGGATAGCTACGGTTTTGAAGCCGTAGTACGCCGGGCCATCCGAACCCGCTAGTGCCTCCGCCGATCTCTTGTTGATTATGAGGATCACCTGCCTCGAGTTGCCTTCTGGCTCGTCGACTTTGGCGACCCTCCAATCAGCTGTGTCAAGCGTGGGATTGCTCAACTGGAAGATTTTCAGGACCTTTTCGGGGTCCTCGGGCTTGGCAGAAACCCATACCCTGGCGCGAGGTCTACTGGGCACATCCTTCCAGTCCACCGCCTCCAGTTTCGCGCCAGGGTAGATCTCTCCCAGCATTGCAACCGCTTTCTTATACAGCCCGGCAGATCGCTCATCCTCACAAGCTATTGCTTTGATGTTGCCCTGATGCCAGCCTGCATCAGAGCAACGGTGGGGGGGGGGGGGGGGGGGGGGGGGGGGGGGACCCATGAACTCTGTCATGAGGTCGATGAACCTGTCCTGCAGCTCATTTTCGATAATCCCCCACCGATTCCTGGGGATATGACCCTCATTGTGGCCCCTGTCGAGGACCCCAATGACAATCTTCTCCCTGGTGGCTTCGGCGAATGATTTCGTCAACGGCTGCGGACGAGGTGGAGGAGGTCTAATCCGCTTTGCTTGCGGGGCCGAATCCTCAACGGACCGCTGGCGTTTCTACTTGGACTTGGCAGAGGACGCAGGGGGGGGGGGGCTGGCTTGAAATTCGGGATGATTTTTCTGGCCCACTCCACTAGTCGGACATCATCCGGTGATCCGGGCTGAGCGGACAGACTTTTTCCGAGAATATCGGCTGCGCGCCTACGGTCCTGAAAGAACGCTTTGACTCCCTCAGGAGCAACGGACTTTGTGGTGTTGCCCGTTGTCGCTACCGTCCTGGGTGCCGAGTTGTTAACCTTTGGTTGCACACCACTTGCACTAGGAGCGGTGCTGGGCAGACCACCGAAGTGGGATGACGGCTGGCTTGCCCGTTTTCCACTTATGCCGCTGGTGGGCTTGCGGACGTCTGCTGGCTTACCAGACGTGGGGGTGTTTCCACCGACAGAGGGATTGGCTTGTCCCCCCGGGTTTGAGAGTGTCCCGGTCACTGTGTTTTTGTTTTTATAAGTTTGAATCCCACGAGTAGACGGGAAGGACGGTCACCCGCAACATAGCCCGTGTATCGCGGGAAGCCTAATTTAAACTGGAGGTCGGCAGGTATCCAGAGTTCGCAAAGTAGAGGCCGAGCACCCCCTCGGCCACGAATCTCTCGGCACAATGCTGTTCCACCTTGGATTGGGGTAATTTTATAGAGTTTTCTTCTCTCGTCCGACTACAATTGGTCAGCACCCTTGGTAGAGACATTACCGTACCAAGGATCTGCTTCCAGCCGCCCTCGCGTGGAGAGTATAGTCGCACTACCAATTGTGACCCGCAAGGACGGAGCGCACGGCATCAACGTACACACAAATTGTCAGTATGCATGGACGTGTGATGTCAGTACGCTTTATCCCCTTGTTGCTCCAATCGGCTGACGGCCGTTAAGTAGTTTAGTAATAAATAATATTCCATGCATAGTTCTACGGTTTAACAGGAAGGAAGATTTTTCAAAAGGAGTCTACTTGAGAACGGGGGTAAGTCAACTCCAGGAACTCAGTTAAAACTTCTAAGGGCAAATAGAAGAAATTTCTTCTGCACAGATTCAATTCTATTCTGGAGAATCGAGTATTGTGGGGACCACACACAAGATCCATACTCCAGGATGGGACGTACTAGGGATGTATAAAGCGTTTTAGTGGTGTACGGATCATTAAACTCTTTCGACCAACGCTTGAAAAAGCCAAGGACATTAATGGCCTTATTGACCATGTACGAAATATGAGCGTCAAACTTTAATATAAGATCAAGAATAATGCCTAAATCTTTAATTTCAAACACGCGGTCAAGTGGTGAAGCTTCAAGCAAGTAGTGAGCAGTATGAGGGGTACTTCTACAAAAAGACATGACTTTACATTTTGAACAAGTTTGAGAAAGTTGAAACGACACCAGGCTGACAATGCACCCAAATCCGACTGTATTAAATTAATTAGGGAAGCTTCACATCATCAGCAAACATATAAACAAAAGAGTAAGTAATAACTGCTGGAAGATCGTTGATAAACAAATTAAACAAATTAAATAGCAATACTCCGGAAGCTAAAATGCGTGTTTTGATGGAAATCCAATAATATTTAATTTTTGAAGCAACAGAGAATGACTAATAGAATCAAATGCCTTACCAAAATCGGTGTTAACAACGTCAGTTTGCATTTTTTCCTGAAACCCTATGATAACAAGCGAAGTGAATTCAAGAAGGTTAGTGGTAGTAGATCTATAGATAATTTAATTTAGTAAAGTTCGTTTTACGAAAGCAACGGGTTTTTAAAGTATTTTTACATGCTTTTATTAAACTTGATTTGTCTGTCTGTCTTTTTGTTTGTACTGGATTCTTGTAATCAAGTTTTCACCAAGTTCCCGACTAGCTAGAGCTCTGAAACTTTCACCAAATATGTGTTTCAGATGACAATAAATGTTTTTAAAATTTTTGGCACGATAAAATATTTAACACCATGCCAAAACCACGAAAACCTGGGAAAACCGGTTGATTAAGTTAATTTTTTGACTGGTAAAATCGACGAGCTTTGGTGGTAAAGAGAGAAGACTGCCGCTTCACAGGCCAAAGATCGTGGGTTCGAACTCCGACCGAAATTTCCCTGTTTTTATGTTTTTTTTTTTTACAAACTTTATTAAACTAACGGTTACATATGTATGCAAGAAAGCGTATAAAAGCATGTCTTCAAAATTTTTTTTGATTTACTTGTTAGATGCTGAAATAGGGTTAAGAATTTCGATGGATAGTTCTAAGGTTGGATGGTAAGTATCCTCCGGAAGCACTAGGGGTATTCTACTAGTATTACTGCGATCGGGGTCCGAAACAAATATTAAGTCCAACATTCTACCACTACAGTTATGCACTCTGTTAACTTGCGATAGGCCTAAGTCCAGTAGGCCATCGATAAAATCATCAGAAGTGACTGGTTATACCGCCGGAGATGTGTCACTCACAGACCATACAACATGTGGCAGATTATAATCACCAACCACTATCAGATTATCCATATCTGTCAAAAATGACGAAACAAGTTGCAGGGCACTCAGATGGGATGAGTAAATGTTAATATCAGAATGAGGAGGAATATAAGAGCAAGTAACATAAAGTGATCGGCCGTTTAGTAATATTTTAACACATAAAAACTCTATGTCCGGAAGATGCTGAAAAAAAATCTGTTAAGAGGAAATTCATATAAATATATATATTTAGAAGGAAAATGGAATAATCAGAGATATAAGGTTTTAACCAGGTTTCAGTGAGAGCAACTATTTTAGAATCAAAAGATAAGCTGTTAATATATAATTTAGCCAGTTTAGTGTTTAGGCCTCTTACATTTTGATTGGCCAAGCTAATTACTTCTGTTAGTTTTTTGCCGCCGAGGTGGAGGCAACAGGTTGGCTAGCTGGCGGTTGTACTATTAATCCTTATACCATTATTGTTATTAATTCGCATATTCGTATACTCCTTAACGACAAGCTGCGGCGGCCAAAACTTTTCAGAGCAAATTGTCGAGAAAAGTTCAGTCTTGGATCATATCAAAACAAAATAATAAATCTTCGATGCTTTTAAGCTACCAGGACGATTTGATGTTATTTGACTAGCTTATTATCCTAATTACAAATTAGGCCATACCACACAGGACTTTAGAAGTAAAGACGCAGGTATGAGCGCTTTCTGATATGCAGAAATATGTCTCTTTCTTTAGGGACCTCTCATAATAAGAACAAATACAACGTATTATAAATCGATAGAGCCGGCTGCACGCACGAAAAAACATGACTCATTTGCCGTTACCTCGCTCATGTGTCGTTTCCTCTCTCTGACATGACGCATGTGTCGTTACCAAATTTATAAGGCATACTTTAAGGATGATACATAAAATCAGGAATATAATTTTCAGAAAAATAGCATTAGCTTAGCTATATTCCCTTATGAAATGGTGCTTAGGGATAACGAGTACTTACTTTCTTGCATAACATTAATAAATTCGGGCGCAGTCTTGGATCATATCAAAACAAAAACGCATAAATTTTCGATGCTTTTAAGCTACCAAGACGATTTGATGTTATTTTACTCGCTTATTATCCTAATTACAAATTAGGCCATACCACACAGGACTTTAGAAGTAAAGACGCAGGTATGAGCGCTTTCTGATATGCAGAAATACGTCTCTTTCTTTAGAGACCTCTCATAATAAGAACAAATACAGCGAGTCATCCAATAATATTACGACGTGACAACGTATTATAAATCGATAGAGCCGGCTGCACGGACGAAAAAACATGACTCATTTGCCGTTACCTCGCTCATGTGTCGTTTCCTCTCTCTGATTTGACGCATGTGTCGTTAACTCGCTCTGAAGTGCAAGCGAGAGCGCGGTGTGAGCTCTATGAGAGTGTATTGGTGCAAATGCTTGAAGAGCAATACGCTATTGGTGTGAGCTATATGAGAGTGTATTGGTTGCAAGTGTTTTGTTCTTATATTGAAATAATATGTTGTTGTTGTACAACAATATCTCTGCCTGCAAATGAGTATTGGTGCAGTGGCAGAGAAGCGGACGGTCGAGCCACACAGCACACTAAGACCCCATTTACACGCTGAAGTTTTTTCGTGAATTTTCTCTCTGAATCTTTTGTTTTTAGGCAAGGGTAGTGTAGAGGGGTAAAACTTCAAGCAAAAATTCACTACCCGTTAAGTCGTGCATTTTTCTTCTAATTTTGCTTTGCCTTATTCCGATAGAATGTAAACACAGAGTTGCACAGTGTTTGATGTGAAAAATTACGTTATTGATACGAAATATCGCACAAGCAAATATTAGCGCAAATAGTAAATATATTGTTGTGGCTTATAAATTATTAATAGAAATGTTATGGACGAAAGAATTAATTGAACTAATGTTAACTGTGTATGTTTATCGAACATAAACTTAAACCAGAGTTGCATTTTCAAAGGAAAAACTTCACTGAAAAACTTCAGCGTGTAAATGAGGTCTAACATACCAACATATCAGACTTCTATTTTCGATATTAATTGAATATTAAGTGATATATTGTCGAATATTCGTGCTTTCATCATTAAAATGAATAGCATCGGTCCGCTAGTGTAGCGATTGTAGGTTATGCTTTAATTGACAATATTAAGTGTCTGAAATGAGAGAGCGCGGAACGAGCGACAAAGAAGCACAATCGGCCTTTGCGTTCGGCAGCGTTCGACATCCGTCTCTCTCCTACTTGAGGAGCGATGCGTCTGCATACGCCAAGTTGAATGAATTCGAATTGAATTGAGTTGAGTGAGTGCGAAGCACAAAACGAAACGAATGAATATGAACATCGATGCGTGTTGCTTCATTCCATACGGCACTCAGTAAAATGAATTAGAATAAATGAAGCGTAAAACGGAATGAACAATTGGGCAAAGCCGAAGACATTCGAGTTACTCGAGTTACTCGAGTTGTAATATTGTGAAGCACGCGGTCATCAAAAATGGACGGGGGTAAAAAAGCGGACGAAATTATATGTTGTTTGTGTTTCGCTGTTGTTTTTATGCATATAATATATGTTGTGAGGAGCCATATTCACTTATAGCGCCTCACAAAAAGCGATTGCATTTATAGCCGCAGCCGGACCTGAGCTGCGGCGAATTCGCATGCTGTCTCGCTCTGGCACAGGATGTCAGCGCTAAGGTACGTGTTTGGCACATGGGAGCCGCAAAACACGTACCGCAAAAGTCGTGGCAAAGTGCCGTTGGTGTGCGAGCGGTGCATCCACGAAATATAGTGGTCACTGTCACACCAACGACAGGCGTGATCAGCAACGAGGAACCGTTGTTGCTAGGCAAATCTCACTGGAAAGATCACGCCACCTTTGCCCTTGGCACGACATTGGCAGCGCTGACAGGCCCCGGTCCAGCGAGACAGCAGAAGAGTATAAAAGAAGCCGCCTTGGACAGAACGGCAAGTTAGTTGAGTACAAGTTAGTTGAGTACAAGTTAAGTGAGTACAATTTAGTTGAGTACAAGTTAAGTAAGTACAAGTTAGTCGAGTACGGAGTCAATACGGAATAAGTGAAAATCAGTGCGAAACATAAAAAAATCCTACGCGAAAGGATAAGTTAAGAATTTAAGGATTCATATCGCAATAAGGACAAAGCAGATCGTGTCCTTAGCGATTAACAAACATTTTACTGAGAAATCGATACGCGAAATTTAGCCAGCCTTGGGGTGCGTTGCATTTGCAAAGCAACCTCGAATTAAAACCAAGTATCAGACAAGTGAGCCTGGCGAAGGACAGGTGAAGCTAAAGCCAGATCCTGAGAGTAGGCGACACTATTGGCGAAATCCTTGTAGTAACAAGGAGGCCATAGTAGAGCCTGGTGAATTCGGGCGTTGCTAGCTAAAACCTCGTTTAGTAGGCGAAACATTGACTCTGAATATTTGGTGCAACGAGAGCGCCAGCATTGCAAATAAAACCACGACACAAGAGCCGTACGATTTACTAAACTCTAATACGAAATATCATTAAGTGCACAACAATTGTAAAACCCAACGTGAAACTAGCAGAGAGTGCAGTTTAAATATATGTATTAAAAGTAAAACCAAATTGTGTTCTTATTGCCGCAGCAGCCACAAATATAAATTTGTTGGCACGTACCCTCAACACCGCGAGAGTTAGCCCAGCTAAAACCGCGTAACTTTAGGTTCGTTACAATGTATTTTGGTTAATATCTCTACATTGACTTTCGTTTTTTCCATTCTTTTATTTTCCTACGCACGAAAACAAAACAACAACAAGCCGGCGTGGCATTCGAATGCATTCGAAACGCAAACTGTTATTCTCACGCATTCCCACTCATTCAATTCGTCTTTTTTCGTTTGAATGTTGTGCGACTGAGTCTGACGCGAGCACACTCATTTACTCAAATTTGTTCGGTCTTGCATTCAAATTCACTCAACTCATTTTGCGCATTGTTCGTTCGAACATGTTATTTTTGCCATTCATGCAGACCTCTAGTCTGCATGGACAGCTGCTATACTATAGTACATTTACATGTTTTGATCGAGTATCAAGTGCAGTGAAAAGTGAATGTGGTGCCAATTGTTTATAGCAACGATAATTACAGCGATAAAGGTAATGATTCTTTCGATATAAATTATATATTGTCGAATATTCGTGCTTTCATCATTAAAATCAATAGCATCGGTCCGCTAGTGTAGCGATTGTAGGTTATGCTATAATTGACAAAATTAAGTGTCTGAAATGACAGGTTGGTCCAGCCATCCGTCAAAGGTAATATATTCTATTATATTAAACACATGGTGGCGGGCTTTTTAAAAAATAGATTTTCTTAAGACGTTGTCACGTTCAACTATCGTCAGTAAACCGACTTTACAGACAATCAATGTTTTTTTTGTAGCTAAGGTTGCTTTTAATTTTTGTTATGCCTGGCATTTTCCGCACTTCAAATTTAACCAGTTAAGGTAGCGGAAGTCATGTTGAGCTCTCATGCTCTCTCTCCTTTCGACATTTCTGTCAATTATTTAAGTTGTAAGTAGAAAAAAAAAAAACCAAAAAAAAAACGTTCTATATTTATTTGGCCTTTAATTTGAGATACGATTGAAAAGCGTTTCTGACGTCTACTAAAAATCGTAATATTAGTGGTGCCTGACCACCACAAGCTCATCGTTAGTTCGATAAGTCAACAACTATCAACGAGTTAGTTCAATCGAAAGGGTTCAAGAGAACCAGTGGAGTAGAAAAAGAACTCGCGCCAAAAAGTAACATTATTGCTTGGTCTCAGCGCGAACACACGCAAACATATATTTATATCATTTGTTAAATATTGAGTAAATGAATATATATATTATTAGTTTGTAACATTAACACTAAATTGGTGACCCCGCCGTGATTGTAAAAAACATTTATGATCATGTACTGAGACCCAGCACGACGATGGCAGATGAAAACGATTCGCCGCCCCGAGACGCCGCTAACAATCTACGACAGCCTGACCCCGTTAATGTGCAAAACAGTGAACACCAAAATAACTCAGATGCAACTATAAATCGCATAGCAGTTAAAGTGCCACCGTTTTGGCCTGAGCACCCCGAGTTATGGCTGTCTCAAGTGGAAGCACAATTTACGTTGGCGGGAATTACGACAGACCAAACTAAGTTTAATACAATCCTCGCTTCAATAGATTCGTTAGTTTTGGTTCGAATTTCTGACGCTATTTTAAATCAACCACAAACTGGTAAATACGATCACCTCAAGACGTGCACTTTGGAACGCTACGAACAAAAGAAAATTCAAAAATTGCTTTCTGAGATCGATCTGGGTGACAAAAGGCCCACTCAGCTGCTTAACGAATTAAGTTCGCTTGCAAAAAATAAAGTCAACGACGGATTTTTAAAATCTTTATGGTTGCAGCGCTTACCTACACAAGTACAGGCAATTTTACAAGCGTCGGACGTTGGCCTAGCAGATCTCGCTAAGCTCGCAGATAAGATAATGGAAGTCGGCAAATTCCACAACGTACGGGCTGTAGAGGCGAACACTAATAACACACAAAACAACACTTCAGATTTTAACAATCGACTCGAACGCATCGAACAGCAAATAAATAGTTTGTGCAACGCTCGTGGTAGACAACGTTCTTGTTGAAATATTTATTGTGTTGTCCAGCTAGTTTCTTTTAATTAATAAATGCGCAGTAGTTTTAAGTTTATATTAAATGATTCCTTTTATATTTCACGTTTTATATTTCTTTCAATGCGCACACAACCAGCCACTTATACAAAAATTGGGAAAAGAAGAACGATACAATACAGTGTGCTGGTACATAAGTTATGGGATTTCTATAATGTTATTTTTGCTGTTAACATAACATCCTAGTGAGGAGTGATGTTGTATCCAACACGCCCCCCAAAAATTACATTTTAGTATTTGAAACTATTTCTTCAATTCACTTGTGTGCACTCTGGGGAGTATAACAAACCCAGATAAAACTCGATCAGATCATATAAACTTATCATGTCACTTCAATATTTTCAGGTTAACTTCATTATATTTATAAAATAGCTGCGAAGTATCCTCATCTTTGTTGTTTATTTCTTCAGTCTTCTTGGTGTAGTCCCATCTTGTTTCCTAATTCGATGAATTTTCCAGCAGGTAAGGGTTTTGTAAATATGTCTGCCAGCTGATTCTCTGTAGGAATATACTCAATGGATATAATATTATTCTCTATCTGCTCTCTAGCAAAATGATATTTAATATCGATATGTTTTGACCTCTTGTGGCATGTAGGATTGCTAGCTATACTAATACAAATATTTTTATTTGCTTATCGATTTGTACGCCAACACTTTCTAAGAGAGACTTCAGCCATAATGCTTCTCTCACAGCTTCAAACAAAGCCATATATTCTTCTTCAGTGGATGAGGCTGCCACTGAATTCTGCCCTTTTGTATTCCAACAAATAGGATTTGAATTGAACATTTTGAAAATATAACCTGTTGTACTTTTTCTATCATTCTCGTTTCCTCCCTAATCTGAGTCAACATAACCATCAAATATATGTTCATAATCTAAATTCTTCTTAAAATGTATTTTCATATTAATGCTGCCTTTAAGATACCTCAGTATTCTTTTAAATCCTTGCCATAATTCAATATTATTTTATGGGTATATCTACTCAAGATGTTACGGCAGTAGTAATATCAGGACGTGTACAAAGCATTATGTACATTAAACCACCAATTAAATTGCGACATGTAGCATCGTATATTTCGTCTGAGTTTAACATATCATAATTTAATTTACTAGGGAGTGGAGTACTCATAGGCTTACATTCTTCCATGTTAAATTTACTAAGAGTCAGGTGAATTCTTAAATCCGCATTCTTTCAATGCTTGTTCAAATACTTCAAACCAGCATCTAGCTGCTTGTTTGAGTCTATAAATCGCTTTATTTAATTTACATACATTTTCATTCTTGCAAACAATTCCTTGAGGAACTTTCATGCATATTTCCTCTTTCAGTGTACCGTTTAGAAACGCAGTTTTAACATCCATGTAATGTACTTTAAAGTTATACTGCAATAGATAATATAAACCGGAAACTAGATATTCTTGCACCTGGGGCGAACGTTTAATCATAATCTTTTTGGTACTTTTGTGTAAAGCCCCGTGCAACCTTGCTTTATATCTTACTAGATTTCCCATCTCATTCTGTTTTAGAGTGAATACCCATTTGCTATCAACAATATTTTAGTTTCAGGCCTCTCAACAATAGTCCATGTCTTATTAAATTCATGGGCAGACAAATCCGCTTGAATAGCTTCTTCCATGAGGACTTATCCTTTCTATTTTGTATTTCGTCAAACGAGTTTGGAATGTCATTAAATACAGCATGGGCATTTAAAACATAATTATCTATTAAATATTTATCTCCATTAAATGATTTATGTGGCTTATTCTTTAATCTATCGCTTCTTCTAGCGATTTTATTTAATATTTTTCTAGGCTGTTGAACTTCCTTACTCTCTTTCAGGAATTCTGGTACATAACATTCCGTACTCTCATTCTGGATCTTTGGTTCACTACTTTCCATACTCTCATTCTGGAATTTAATATTATCATCTTCCTTACTCTCATTCAGGATTTTTGGTTCAATACTTTCCATACTCTCATTCTGGAAGTTAATTTTATCATCTTCCTTACTCTCATTCGGGATGTTACTTTCCTTACTTTCTTTCAGGAGTTTATATTCTTACTTCTATCCTTACTATAAGGGTATAATGGTTTTGTGCAAAAGTATGTAACAGGCAGAAGGAAGCATCTCCGACCCTATAAAGTATATATATTCTTGATCAGCATCAATAGCCGAGTCGATTTAGCCATGTCCGTCTGTCCGTCTGTCTGTCCGTCTGTCCGTCTGTATGAACGCGTGGATCTCAGAGACTACAAAAGCTAGAGACTTCAGATTTTGTATATAAGTTCTCCTATACCATGAGCAGAACAAGTTTGCTTCAAATTATCGATAACTATTCTGGTTTCCGATATACACATAATATCGATAACAAAAAATATCGAATTTGGAAAATGTAAAAATGAGGGTTGAAAGAATGGGTAACGATAGAGCTTTTCTGAAAATTTCGTCCAAATCGGTTAAGAAACACCGGAGATATCTAATTTTATCGATTGAAGTTATGTCAGTATACCAAAGACTTATATAAATTTAATATATTTATTGCAACTGGGTTCAGGGTATCTTCTAGTCGGGCTCTCCCGACTAGAGCCTTCTTACTTGTTTTTATCATCAATTTTGGTAGGTGTTATCGGACCACATGCATCGGAATGAATAACAAAAAGAGCTCTATTTATGTGATCTTTATTTTTATATTTATCGAATCGTAATCTTGCTTGTTTTCCATTTAAACAAGCTTCGCAAATGTCGTCTGTAGGATTAACACTATCAAGAAGCTTGTTATCATTAAATAAATTCTTTCTTTTTATTTCTAACATTTCCTTGCAACCTTTTAACAGAAATTAAGTTTTCTAAAACTTCTTTACAATTAGGGTATTTAGAAGCTATGCTATATGCGTAAAGTACGAAAGTGTTATATGAAACTTTACAACAAACACATAGAAGCATTTTTAACACAACTATTGTACTATATGTGTTATTGAGTGGTTGCCAGACTATTTATAAAAACAAGTGCTTTCGAGATTATTGAATTAGTGAAATTAGGTCACACTAGGCGAGTTTTGGTTGTAAAGTAAGTAAATTTATTAATTATTAATTTAAAAGACTTAACTGATGTTTTCAAAAGTGTCAGAAGCGACAAAAGCAAAAAGAGTGCGGGGAGAATGATATAAAACGCTCTTTTTTTATTTTATTATTTTCAGTTTAACAATTAATCAATTCAATTTCAATAACGATAATATTGTCATCGAACTGGCAAACAGCTGACTTAGCACTTATACGACAAAAGAAATTTACGCCAGTGGTGGGCACACACAAATATTGTCAAAGTCTTAACACGCATACAAGCAAAATTTGCGTGCGCTGCAGCGAAAAAAACGATGTGTGGAGGCCCTATCGTTAACTGCCATTTGCAGAAACTTTGGACATGAACGGATGGGGTGGTTCTCTTTGGAACACAGTTTGCAGGTCAAAGTTTGCTTGGAAGGTTGCGCATTCACTTTGACCTTTGCTTCGAAAGAGTTAATTTTTTTCTGGGCTGCCTCTTTACGATGAAATTGAGCTTGGACTCCCGTGTTAGGCCTTATGTCTTCTATCGCTTCCAGCGTGCGATGACGCTCGCTCAGGAAACTGTCGAATTCGACCCAAGTCGGGATATCGGATTTATTGTGGAGTGACTGTTCCCATAAGGATAGGGTAAGTTTCGGCAGTCTGGACGAGCAGAGGAAAACGAGTAAACAATCCCAGTTTTCAATGCTGACCTTGGCCAACTTGAAAGCTGTCGAACATCCCTGGATTGTACTCTGGAGCTCTTTCAAAGCATTCCCGGACTCTTGGGAAACTGATGGCAGATTAAATAGAATCTTAAGCTGGCTGTTCACCAACAGCCGCTTATTTTCGAATCTTTCTGAAAGATTCTGCCACGCAGACTGAAAACCGTCATGTGTCAGTGGGGATTTCGAAACGATACCCTTTGCCTCGCCGCTTGTCTTAGCGTTGAGGTGGAACAGTTTCTCGACTTGGGTCAATCGCGGATTATCGATATAAATTGCAGTGAAAAGATCACGGAAGGTCGGCCAACGCAGATAGTCTCCATCGAAAACCTCTGTGTCAATTGGGGGGAGACTATAGCCCCTGGATACAGACTGGACCATGGGCTGTGCTTGCTTTTTGGTCGAAGCAGCGTCAATACTTTCACTCAATTGAGCGACACAGCGTTCATAAACGGAATAGCAATGCTCATACTTCGCTTGCATGAGTTCAAAATCACCGCTGGAACCGGCGCCTTGGGAACCGTGCTCGAAAGCTAATTCTACTTTCTCCCATATGGATCGAATCTGGTCCCGACGCACTTGAAGTGTAAACAGGGATGCGCCTTCCGAGCCTGCAAATCTTGCCTCAAATTGGCTAAGTCTGTCCGACACAGCGATAAAATCCTTGAGGGTTATGTCTGATTCGGTCACAACTTTTGTGATGTTTGTCTGGTACGCGTGCGGTTTCTTGCGGAATTTCCAAACTCTCGGATTTGGATTCGGAAATGGAAACAGACGATTTTTGTCTGGACACGGATGACGCGGACAAGCTACGAACACTTGACAAGGATGAACGTGAACTGTAGACAATGAAGGACGCGGTTTCGGTTTTTCCTTCTGTGCCTTTGACATAATAAGCTCTCTATGGAGCTGGAGACTTATGCAGTGAGAAGCAACAACAAAAAAAAATTGTTACCGTGAGAACGGAAAAAACTGCCAAAGACAATGTATTATTTGGAAGGAATATGTCTTTACAGAGTATTTATTTTTACGGAGAAAAAAAAAATATCAAAACATCTTTTGTGTATTGAATTTAATTTATTTTGTACATATATTATATAATAGATGATGGAATAAAAAAAAAAAATTACCAATAATAAAAAATTTTTTTATATTATTTTTTTTGTATAAATGGTTTTATTTTTTTGTGTGTACAAAGAATAATATATATTATTTTATTAAATACATTTTTTTTTGTGTATAAATGTAAAAAAGGTAAAATGTTTTTTTTGGGTATAAAGGGTTTTTATTGCGTGTGGAAAATATTCAGAACATTTTATATTTTTAAATTTGTTTTAAATTTATTATATTTTTTGTAGTGTATAAATGACACAAAAAGGGTTTTTGTATATTTTATATATATATAATGTAAAGCAATTTTTTTTTTTTTTTATACCAAAAAATAGTGTACAATAATATTTAAGTAGTATATTCTTAGTCGGATATGCCCCTTGCGGAAAGGGTATTTTTAGAATTATGTCGCAAGCTTATTCGAAAAAAGTATATACCCCACTTGGTGGAAAAAAGCAGGGTATGTAAAACCGTTGGTTACTGGCATATGCTGCGGAATGAGCAGAATCGAAACGGCTTGGAGTCAGTGACCAACATATATACGTATGTTTGTGTGTGCGGAGTGTCACCGTTGATTTATGTCTGTATGTATTCACTTATTTGGTGGATGATTTTTTCAACCAATTATTCTTTTATATGCACTTATGGAAAGCAAAAAGTGGTGGCGGATAGAGAAAGATGGAAACACTTGTTAGTTTCGTTATATTATAGTGGCGCAAAAAGAAAAGTGGAATTATATGCATATAAAAATGTATGTAAAATATACATACATATATAGAGGCAACGGACGAAAGGAAACTGCACAAGAATTATTTTTATTAGGAAAGCTTAAACGGGCTGCGTTTAAGACTTAATAAAAAATACTTGCACATATATATAAATAATATAAAATAGGAATTTATATTACTTATCTGGTTTAAAAAAAGTGGACAAAATGCTTGTAGATGTGTAGTCGTTGAAAGTCCACCGTAGCTTGCTGGGGCGAGCGATAATTATTAATCCTTTATTATCCGGCTCGAAGGATTGTATGGCGCACACACGACAAGAAAAAATATTTGCAACCGCAAATTAATTAAATGAAATAACACTTAGAACTTTTCGGGTTATTTGCGCGTGGGCGTAGAACTTCTTTTATTTGGTTGAAAATCAGTACTGACTTACAAGCCTACTGAGCATGCTCAGCAAGCTAATAACATTATGTTAACATTAAAAGCATGAAATGAACGGAGAGAGTGCGAGCTTTTATGCAAGCTTCAGGTGGGGAGCTGCAGATGCCGCTGCCTACTTTCCGGCTTGAACAGTTACCTCTGGTGTTCCCCAGGGTAGTCATCTTGGTCCTTTGCTAGTTAATCTGTTTATTAACGATCTTCGCGCTGTTATTACTAACTCCTATGTATATATGTTTGCTGATGATGTGAAGCTATGTTTCACTTATAATGACGCTTCCCTGTGTAATTTACTACAGTCGGATTTGGGTGCATTGTCGGCCTGGTGTCGTTTTAACTTACTCAATTTAAATTGTTCTAAATGTAAAGTCATGTCTTTTTGTAGAAGTACCCCTCATACTGCTCACTCCTTGCTTGATGCTTCACCACTTGACCGCGTGTTTGAAATTAAAGATTTAGGCATTATTCTTGATCCTAAATTAAAGTTTGACGCTCATATTTTGTCCATGGTCAATAAGGCCATTAATGTCCTTGGCTTCATCAAGCGGTGGTCGAAAGAGTTTAATGATCCGTACACCACTAAAACGCTTTATACATCCCTAGTACGTCACATCCTGGAGTATGGATCTATTGTGTGGTCTCCACAATACTCGATTCACCAGGATAGAATTGAATCAGTGCAGAAGAAATTTCTTCTATTTGCCCTTAGAAGTTTAACTGGGTTCCTGGAGTTGACTTACCCCCGTTCTCAAGTAGACTCCTTTTGATAAATCTTCCCTCCCTGTTAAACTGTAGAACTATGCATGGAGTATTATTTATTACTAACCTACTTAATGGTGAAATCGACTCATCAGTTCTTTTGAGTCGAATTATATTTAATGTCCCAATTAGATCTTCACGTAACTTTTTACCCCTTAGCCTTGATCGTTGCTTCAGCAACTATTTAATTCATGAACCATTTCGTGTTATATGCTCTGACTATATCAAACTTTATTCTTTTTTCTCCTTGGAGGCCTCAACTCCAGTACTAAAAAGATCGATCCTTTTTGCTTTATCTAATCGTAGCCACTTATTACTAATCTAACGCTGGTCTGATTGGGTTTTTCTGGGTTTTTCCCAATCGTCGCAACAAATGTTGGACTGCTCAATTTTTTATTGAATTTCCAGAGCTTTAACGTTAACTTTTAATTATTTTTTCAGATTTATATATTATTCTATATTTTACTTAATTTAATTATTTTAACTATTTTTAATTTAAATTAAATTTGATTTATTTTAATGTCAGCTAATCTTAGCTGACTATAAATAAATAAATAAATAAAACATTGAATCACCGTTCCAGTATTAGTTCTTAACTATTGACTTTCAATTGGCAAAGACATTTCAATGCTAACCAATGAATAGGCTGAGATTATTAAGCAGCTTGTTAGAAAGGCAATATCTCCTTTACAACCTTCAATTGAAATGCAGTACTAATGCAATGGCAATTGCTGGGACGAATATTCTTCAAGGGACTAGGTTGTAAGCCTGCTTGTTGCATGCGAACAATCCGATGGCAAATGGAATGAAAACAACATGGAAAACAACAAAACGTAATGACAACTGAGTGGAAAGGCAACAGCACAGAACTAATCCGACATTCATTTCTCATTCCTCCATTGTTAACGTTGTCGCGCATAAATTGACAACAAGCTTTCAAGTATTTTATTAAGGCGTACTAGTAAGTGTGTGTGTGTGTGTGTGCACGTTTGTTTGAGTTCCGAAAAGCAATTCCGCATAAAGTTCGCAAACTTTCGAGAATACATTTATTTATTTAAATACTTTTTCAAACATTTGACTTAATATTCAACATTATTGTCTTCTCTTTTGGGCCTAATAATTAAGCCCATGGCAGTGAAGTGCATATCAAACACGTTCACTTGAATTCGCCTCTGTCTCAAGTGTGGAGCTTGCCAACCCCTTTTCTTCCTCTTAGCCCCATCAAGCCAAGGAGCGGGAAACAAAGAAACCCTTCTACACGTTCGCACTTTTTTTATAGTATATACTCTACTTGCTTGATTTGCTTGTTTGTTGTTTGTCTGCTGCCTTGACAATGGACAAGTCCGTCACGGCCACGTTCGAAGCCAGCCACGCCCACTTTCTTACCAGCTAACAGCGTCCCTAGTTTCACGTATAAGCATATACCGTGTCTGCCATATACAAAGCCAAATGACAAATGGCTCTGAAGTGCAGCTGTGCAGAAAGTCAAAAGATGTTACGCGAAGGAGAAGTCGGTCGACGCACCCAAGAGTTAAGAAACAAATACTAAGTGCGCCATTTAAACATTCGTTTTATGTTCTTGACTGGATGGATGATGGAAGATATTTAAGCCAAGAAGGGGGCACAATAGATCTTTTAGAAGGCAGTGCACTTTACCCCAATTATAATAATAATAATGCTCTTGACTATCAACATATAATAAACTTTTAATCCTTTGCTAATTTCATGCAATAGTTATGCAAGAATGCACACAAGTTCCTTGGTATTATTATCAATTCATAAGCTTCAAGCTTAATATATCATATGCTTTTGTTGACTAATTTCAAGGCGTTAATCTTTCTTTCCGAATGACAAATGCAAGGAATGCAAAATACTTAATAAATTATTCATTGAAGCAAGCATTTAGTTGCTCAATAATTCAAATGACTTAACTTTTAAAGTTAAAGCTTCGCAGGCAATCACAAAATTTTCTGCCATTTGTTTGTGGCACGTAGTTTGTAGTATTTACGAAGTCCTTAGGGTTCCTTCTTCTTTTTGGCAAATCCTTTCACGAGCTCACAGTTAAAAAGTTTTCCATTGGCGGCACCAAATCAAATGTCAATTATCGCCTATTTAGTTTGTAAAGGAGTAATTTAGCCAAGGTATAAACTCAGTCTGGCCAGGTACACCTCACAAGAATATTTATATATTTTAGTGAGACTTTACGGTGCGCGGGTTTACAAGTTGGAAAGGGAGATGCTTGCGTCTGCACCAACGCGACGGCCGACACACTCAGCAGCCAGAGTATAGGCGGCTCAGCTTGACTCGCGTATGCGCGTGTATGAAAACCAAAGAGGAATAGAAAGAAAGGAAAACACACAGCAATTGCACTTCACTGGGTCGCGGACTTACCGGCGACCAATTTATTCAACTTCTATAACTTCTACAATAAGTCTAAACTTAGCTGTAGATATATCTAACCTATATGTATGAAACCGCGACGAACTATCCCCTTACCTTATCTTTACTCACTTCTATGCCTCTGCTACTAACACACTATCTTACTATTCTACCCTTCGCGTTAATAATCTTCTAAGCGCGTACACGTCCGCTCACTTTCGTACATAAATCGCAACTCTTCTTCTGTTCTTATAACCTAACCTTTCTTTCATCCCTCTCGCGTACGCGTCTGCTCACTTGCGGAGGTCAATCATAACTCCCTCGCCCACGCTTCGGCTTCGGCCCAAGTTGCAGATTTTGTCACTCCCCACACTTGCTCGTGACCGTGGTGGATTTGATGATCGCAGCTGGCGCGCTGCATCTTGCGACTCTGTGTTTTGGGGCGGTTATATTTAAATTCTTAGGCGTTAGGAGTCAATCAAAAATAAGATAAGATAATCCGATAAATCTAAATACTTTACGCTCCTTGCGTTTATTAAATATAAATACTGTGCACTCCTTGCGTATAACAAAACTATACCTACAACTCGAACAACCCCTGTGCTTCTTGCGACTTAACAACTATCAATATAATACAGGTAACTCAAACAACCGATGCGCTTCTTGCGACTTAAAAACTATAAATATAATAAATATAACTATTTGTGAAGGGGCCGACGCGGCCTACTTCACACCCCCCCCCCTTTCTTGGGTAGCGTGACAGTTACGTGTCCGCACGCGTTCCATGTCACGACGTGTAGCTCCCCGTTCACCTCCACCTTGAACCTGGAACGGTGGGCTCTCGACGTACAATTTTCCAACGCCTCTGATATGGCCGCGACCGCGGCGTCGGTCAGCTCGTCCTCGTCCGGAAGACAGCCCAATTTGTGGGGCGGTAATACCTGCCCCTGGATTGGCGGCTCTGTCATCCTCACCGCCGCTGCTGATCACATAAGGGAATTGGTCGCTCATCTTGGGTATTCTGTCGGATTTATAAACACAATCGGTTAGTCTTAATTGATGAACGGGCCTTCTGAATTTAAATTTGGTTAGTGTTAATAAAAAGAATAAAGAGATTAATTAAAACTGTGACGAGTCTGCTCTTTGTCAGACGCTCGGTCGGGTTGGTCATCTTCTCCGTGCTCCTCTCCCTCGTCATAGAATGGCTTCAGTTGCGCAATGTTGGCGAGTCTGCTCTTTCATTGTCCTTTCTTTTACCAATCGCACTATATTCGGTGATACGAACTTTTCCACGAGGAACGGGCCATCGAACTTGGGAGCGAGTTTCGCCGCGAAACCTTCACTGGCTTTAGAGAGTTGGTGTGCTCTTAGTAGCACCAAAGTATTGAGTCCTGGTCGCCATTCTCTTCTCCTGAGGTTATTGTTCCTTCCTTTGTCCTTCATGATGATCCGGTGCTCGGCTACGTGAGACACCCCTTGCAGCTCGTCAAAGAGAGCCAATTCCGCTTTCAGTATTTCCTTTATCTCTAGTTCCAAATCCTCTGGCCACTCGTTATCCTTGGTTTCAACATTTTCCACCGGTGTTATTGCGGGGCCGGGTATGACGCACCCTCCTACCTCGCCGAACCGTTGTACTCCTGCCTTTGTCGTGTCCACGCTGTCTCCTCGAACCGTTCCCACGGCGATGCTGGGCTGAGGTGCCCCAGGGGCATCCTTCTCCTGCCTTGATCCGCCGTCCTCCTCCGGTTTGCTCACAACTGGCTCACATTCAATTAGGACCTGCTCCTCCTCTATATCTGGTACTTCCACAGCTTCCAAAATTAACCTAGCCTTGCCACATTCGATGGTCGTCCCCACCCGGCACAAAAAGTCTATCCCTAGTATAATGTTGTCTAGCATCGAGGGCATCACGAGCATACTCACCGTGACCTCTGTCCCCGATAGACCAACTTTTACCCTCAATAGCTTCTTTACCTCTAAAGTGGACCCATCGGCTAGGCGAATTTTCGCGCAGGCGTCCAGCATCTCGCCCCCGCTGGTCACCTTGCGGGAAAACTCCTCACTAATAAAACTCCTAGTCGCCCCTGTATCTACTGTCGCAGTCGCTACTTGGTCCCCGACTCTTACAGTAGCGACTATCCGCCCGTCTTCCACTCTTAAAGGGTATTCTAGGTTCGGGACTGGTTCACGTCGGCCCCCATCGGGTCCCGTCCCAGATGGTGCCGCATATCGTTTCCCGCCCTTGACTGTTGACAACACTGGCTGGTATTGACCCCCTTGGCCCCACACTGCCGACAAAACTGTACCCGTGGATTGGGGCACTCCTTGGCAAAATGACCCTCTTGCGAACAGTTGTAGCATAACCTTTTCCCACCTAGAGCCCTCGGCTGTTCTTGGCTGATCATCCCGTTTGATATTACTCCCGTATACCCAAGCGGTGGCGTATTCCCCACATTACCACTTGACCCTGGCTGTGGTTGCGTCCGGAAAGGATTAAAATGTTTGGCGGGGGCTACCTCACCGGCTAATCCATCCGAATACCTACTACCCCCGGTCTTACTCCGTGCTGCGCGCTCGCGACTTTGTTGTCTCACATTCTCGTACTCGGCTGCCATCTGAGTTAGCTGCGCCAGAGAGGAGAAGTCCCCTCTACGAATGTACAAACGGTACTCGGGTGCTAAATTCTCGTATACCCTATGCAATTCTTGTTCTGCCCTGTACCCCGCGTGGTACATCATACCCCGCAGCTCGAGCAAGTAGTCCTTGAACGGCTCGTTATCATGTTGCCGTTGTGCCCGGATACTGTCTTCTAACCTGTCGAAATACTGGGGCGGTAAAAAAAACTCCAAGAACTCGGCTTTAAATGTCGCCCAAGTCGCGTCCCTTAGCCTACTTATTGATAGCCACCGCGCGGCCTTACCCGTTAGAGCCTCGCTCATTGCCCTCGGCAACCGGTCTAAGCCTATGTCGTATGACAACGCCCTGTCCTCAATTGCCTCCAGGAAAACTAATGGGTCGGTGCACCCATTGAACAGGATACCCCACTTCCGGACTAGTTCGGGGACGACCATCCCGTTCCTAGGGGTACGATAGCTATCACTAGAATTAAGATGTGGGTTCACCTGTCTCACCGGGGTATCTTCCCCGGATGCCAGAGGTGCTGTATTCTGTGGGGAAAATTCATTATAAATCGTACTGTTGGAGGGCGGACGCAAATGCTCCGTGCCACCGGTCTGTATCGATGGGATTGCCGCATCTGATTCAGACTTCTGCCTAGGCCGTATTCCTCCAAAAGAAGCGGCAGTCCGGGTAGGCGACACTGGGATCTTTGCGAACCGCAACTCCCATTCCGCTAACCGGGCCCGTATATCGGTGGTATGACCACCTTGTCTTATAAAAGTACATACCAGCTTCCGGTAGTCAGTTACCGTGGCACACTTTTCCAATCCGAGCTCCCGGACGATATCCTCTAGATCCTCCTTATGGCAGTGGTAGACCCATTGCACACCCACACCAGGGTTGCTGCTTTCTACGACCTCCACTCGGGCGGGCTCAATAGTCTTGGGTTTCTCCATTTAACCGAAAAAAAATAACGAACGCAAAAAAAAATTCCGTCTCGAACCGTATATGTCCCGATTCGCAAAAATTTTACCCTTAATCTGGCACGGTTTATCGCGCTAACCGTTTTGTTACGAAACTGAAAAAAAAAAAATTTTCCCGAATTTTTTTTCCCGGTGTAAAAAAAACTTTTAACTTGTCACTGTCTGTCGTAGTTATTTCTTTTGTTGCAAAAATTTTGTCCACGGTATTACGAATTTCATATATATATTTTTTTTTTCCAGTGTAATAAAAGTTTTCCTGTTAACTGTTCACCGTTTATCGCGGTTATTCTATTTTATTACGAAATTAATTTTATATATATATATATATATTTTTATTTTTTTTTTTTTTTTTTACAGTGTAATAAAAATTTTTCTGTTAACTGGTCACTGTTTATTGCGGTTATTTTATTTTATTGCGAAAAATAAAAAGAATCCTCTTTTTTTTTTTTGGTCCACGGTATCACAATCTTTTTTTTTCTCCGGTGTATATAAAAAAAATCTGCTAACAAGTCACTGTTTATCACGGTTACTCTATATATATATATTTTCTTTTTTATTTCATCTTATTTTTTTCCCCAAAAAAAAAATCATTTAATTTTTTTTCTTTAATTTCCACCACTGTACGCTTATACGGTCGACCAGAACCGATGGGACTCCGCACTCAACACCATAGTCAATTTAAAAAAAATTTTTTTTTTTGATTTTTGCGGTCGAAGCCCACTGTGCGAAGCGACCGCGACTTTGCAGCTGCCTGTACCAGCTGCTGTCACGCCGTTCGTTGACCGCTCACGCACTTTGCCGACACTTTCGTTGCGCCGCAGGTGTTCACTTATGCACAGCCTCGAACGCGAACCGCTAGTTTGATCGGTGACTCTTTTTCCACCGTCAATTTCGTTGCGCCGCAATTGTTGCTAAGGCAATGCTTCTCGAACGCGAACAGTTATTCTGATCTGCACTTGCCTTATGCCGTCACTTTCGTTGTGCCGCGACGATTGCACAAAACCACGCTCGAAAACCGTTCTCGTTGGCCACTTGTAAAGCAGGGTATCGTCGGGTATACCCGCACTTCACTTTACGCACTTTTTCTTCCACACTTGTTGGTGATATTTCTGGGGGCTTTAATTCCAGATTATACCACACCTTTGCACTTTAGAGTCCCTGCTCGGGCGCCACTTGTAAAGGAGTAATTTAGCCAAGGTATAAACTCAGTCTGGCCAGGTACACCTCACAAGAATATTTATATATTTTTAGTGAGACTTTACGGTGCGCGGGTTTACAAGTTGGAAAGGGAGATGCTTGCGTCTGCACCAACGCGACGGCCGACACACTCAGCAGCCAGAGTATAAGGCGGCTCAGCTTGACTCGCGTATGCGCGTGTATGAAAACCAAGAGGAATAGAAAGAAAGGAAAACACACAGCAATTGCACTTCACTGGGTCGCGGACTTACCGGCGACCAATTTATTCAACTTCTATAACTTCTACAATAAGTCTAAACTTAGCTGTAGATATATCTAACCTATATGTATGAAACCGCGACGAACTATCCCCTTACCTTATCTTTACTCACTTCTATGCCTCTGCTACTAACACACTATCTTACTATTCTACCCTTCGCGTTAATAATCTTCTAAGCGCGTACACGTCCGCTCACTTTCGTACATAAATCGCAACTCTTCTTCTGTTCTTATAACCTAACCTTTCTTTCATCCCTCTCGCGTACGCGTCTGCTCACTTGCGGAGGTCAATCATAACTCCCTCGCCTTCGGCTTCGGCCCAAGTTGCAGATTTTGTCACTCCCCACACTTGCTCGTGACCGTGGTGGATTTGATGATCGCAGCTGGCGCGCTGCATCTTGCGACTCTGTGTTTTGGGGCGGTTATATTTAAATTCTTAGGCGTTAGGAGTCAATCAAAAATAAGATAAGATAATCCGATAAATCTAAATACTTTACGCTCCTTGCTTTTATTAAATATAAATACTGTGCACTCCTTGCGTATAACAAAACTATACCTACAACTCGAACAACCCCTGTGCTTCTTGCGACTTAACAACTATCAATATAATACAGGTAACTCAAACAACCGATGCGCTTCTTGCGACTTAAAAACTATAAATATAATAAATATAACTATTTGTGAAGGGGCCGACGCGGCCTACTTCACACCCCCCCTTTCTTGGGTAGCGTGACAGTTACGTGTCCGCACGCGTTCCATGTCACGACGTGTAGCTCCCCGTTCACCTCCACCTTGAACCTGGAACGGTGGGCTCTCGACGTACAATTTTCCAACGCCTCTGATATGGCCGCGACCGCGGCGTCGGTCAGCTCGTCCTCGTCCGGAAGACAGCCCAATTTGTGGGGCGGTAATACCTGCCCCTGGATTGGCGGCTCTGTCATCCTCACCGCCGCTGCTGATCACATAAGGGAATTGGTCGCTCATCTTGGGTATTCTGTCGGATTTATAAACACAATCGGTTAGTCTTAATTGATGAACGGGCCTTCTGAATTTAAATTTGGTTAGTGTTAATAAAAAAGAATAAAGAGATTAATTAAAACTGTGACGAGTCTGCTCTTTGTCAGACGCTCGGTCGGGTTGGTCATCTTCTCCGTGCTCCTCTCCCTCGTCATAGAATGGCTTCAGTTGCGCAATGTTGGCGAGTCTGCTCTTTCATTGTCCTTTCTTTTACCAATCGCACTATATTCGGTGATACGAACTTTTCCACGAGGAACGGGCCATCGAACTTGGGAGCGAGTTTCGCCGCGAAACCTTCACTGGCTTTAGAGAGTTGGTGTGCTCTTAGTAGCACCAAAGTATTGAGTCCTGGTCGCCATTCTCTTCTCCTGAGGTTATAGTTCCTTCCTTTGTCCTTCATGATGATCCGGTGCTCGGCTACGTGAGACACCACTTGCAGCTCGTCAAAGAGAGCCAATTCCGCTTTCAGTATTTCCTTTATCTCTAGTTCCAAATCCTCTGGCCACTCGTTATCCTTGGTTTCAACATTTTCCACCGGTGTTATTGCGGGGCCGGGTATGACGCACCCTCCTACCTCGCCGAACCGTTGTACTCCTGCCTTTGTCGCGTCCACGCTGTCTCCTCGAACCGTTCCCACGGCGATGCTGGGCTGAGGTGCCCCAGGGGCATCCTTCTCCTGCCTTGATCCGCCGTCCTCCTCCGGTTTGCTCACAACTGGCTCACATTCCATTAGGACCTGCTCCTCCTCTATATCTGGTACTTCCACAGCTTCCAAAATTAACCTAGCCTTGCCACATTCGATGGTCGTCCCCACCCGGCACAAAAGTCTATCCCTAGTATAATGTTGTCTAGCATCGAGGGCATCACGAGCATACTCACCGTGACCTCTGTCCCCGATAGACCAACTTTTACCCTCAATAGCTTCTTTACCTCTAAAGTGGACCCATCGGCTAGGCGAATTTTCGCGCAGGCGTCCAGCATCTCGCCCCCGCTGGTCACCTTGCGGGAAAACTCCTCACTAATAAAACTCCTAGTCGCCCCTGTATCTACTGTCGCAGTCGCTACTTGGTCCCCGACTCTTACAGTAGCGACTATCCGCCCGTCTTCCACTCTTAAAGGGTATTCTAGGTTCGGGACTGGTTCACGTCGGCCCCCATCGGGTCCCGTCCCAGATGGTGCCGCATATCGTTTCCCGCCCTTGACTGTTGACAACACTGGCTGGTATTGACCCCCTTGGCCCCACACTGCCGACAAAACTGTACCCGTGGATTGGGGCACTCCTTGGCAAAATGACCCTCTTGCGAACAGTTGTAGCATAACCTTTTCCCACCTAGAGCCCTCGGCTGTTCTTGGCTGATCATCCCGTTTGATATTACTCCCGTATACCCAAGCGGTGGCGTATTCCCCACATTACCACTTGACCCTGGCTGTGGTTGCGTCCGGAAAGGATTAAAATGTTTGGCGGGGGCTACCTCACCGGCTAATCCATCCGAATACCTACTACCCCCGGTCTTACTCCGTGCTGCGCGCTCGCGACTTTGTTGTCTCACATTCTCGTACTCGGCTGCCATCTGAGTTAGCTGCGCCAGAGAGGAGAAGTCCCCTCTACGAATGTACAAACGGTACTCGGGTGCTAAATTCTCGTATACCCTATGCAATTCTTGTTCTGCCCTGTACCCCGCGTGGTACATCATACCCCGCAGCTCGAGCAAGTAGTCCTTGAACGGCTCGTTATCATGTTGCCGTTGTGCCCGGATACTGTCTTCTAACCTGTCGAAATACTGGGGCGGTAAAAAAAACTCCAAGAACTCGGCTTTAAATGTCGCCCAAGTCGCGTCCCTTAGCCTACTTATTGATAGCCACCGCGCGGCCTTACCCGTTAGAGCCTCGCTCATTGCCCTCGGCAACCGGTCTAAGCCTATGTCGTATGACAACGCCCTGTCCTCAATTGCCTCCAGGAAAACTAATGGGTCGGTGCACCCATTGAACAGGATACCCCACTTCCGGACTAGTTCGGGGACGACCATCCCGTTCCTAGGGGTACGATAGCTATCACTAGAATTAAGATGTGGGTTCACCTGTCTCACCGGGGTATCTTCCCCGGATGCCAGAGGTGACCCTACTCGTATATCGGGGATACATGCTGTATTCTGTGGGGAAAATTCATTATAAATCGTACTGTTGGAGGGCGGACGCAAATGCTCCGTGCCACCGGTCTGTATCGATGGGATTGCCGCATCTGATTCAGACTTCTGCCTAGGCCGTATTCCTCCAAAAGAAGCGGCAGTCCGGGTAGGCGACACTGGGATCTTTGCGAACCGCAACTCCCATTCCGCTAACCGGGCCCGTATATCGGTGGTATGACCACCTTGTCTTATAAAAGTACATACCAGCTTCCGGTAGTCAGTTACCGTGGCACACTTTTCCAATCCGAGCTCCCGGACGATATCCTCTAGATCCTCCTTATGGCAGTGGTAGACCCATTGCACACCCACACCAGGGTTGCTGCTTTCTACGACCTCCACTCGGGCGGGCTCAATAGTCTTGGGTTTCTCCATTTAACCGAAAAAAAATAACGAACGCAAAAAAAAATTCCGTCTCGAACCGTATATGTCCCGATTCGCAAAAATTTTACCCTTAATCTGGCACGGTTTATCGCGGTAACCGTTTTGTTACGAAACTGAAAAAAAAAAAAAATGTTCCCGAATTTTTTTTTCCCGGTGTAAAAAAAAACTTTTAACTTGTCACTGTCTGTCGTAGTTATTTCTTTTGTTACAAAATTTTGTCCACGGTATTACGAATTTCATATATATATTTTTTTTTTCCAGTGTAATAAAAGTTTTCCTGTTAACTGTTCACCGTTTATCGCGGTTATTCTATTTTATTACGAAATTAATTTTATATATATATATATATATTTTTATTTTTTTTTTTTTTTTTACAGTGTAATAAAAATTTTCTGTTAACTGGTCACTGTTTATTGCGGTTATTTTATTTTATTGCGAAAAATAAAAAGAATCCTCTTTTTTTTTTTTTGGTCCACGGTATCACAATCTTTTTTTTCTCCGGTGTATATAAAAAAAATCTGCTAACAAGTCACTGTTTATCACGGTTACTCTATATATATATTTTTCTTTTTTATTTCATCTTATTTTTTTCCCCAAAAAAAAAATCATTTAATTTTTTTTCTTTAATTTCCACCACTGTACGCTTATACGGTCGACCAGAACCGATGGGACTCCGCACTCAACACCATAGTCAATTTAAAAAAAATTTTTTTTTTTGATTTTTGCGGTCGAAGCCCACTGTGCGAAGCGACCGCGACTTTGCAGCTGCCTGTACCAGCTGCTGTCACGCCGTTCGTTGACCGCTCACGCACTTTGCCGACACTTTCGTTGCGCCGCAGGTGTTCACTTATGCACAGCCTCGAACGCGAACCGCTAGTTTGATCGGTGACTCTTATCCCACCGTCAATTTCGTTGCGCCGCAATTGTTGCTAAGGCAATGCTTCTCGAACGCGAACAGTTATTCTGATCTGCACTTGCCTTATGCCGTCACTTTCGTTGTGCCGCGACGATTGCACAAAACCACGCTCGAAAACCGTTCTCGTTGGCCACTTGTAAAGCAGGGTATCGTCGGGTATACCCGCACTTCACTTTACGCACTTTTTCTTCCACACTTGTTGGTGATATTTCTGGGGGCTTTAATTCCAGATTATACCACACCTTTGCACTTTAGAGTCCCTGCTCGGGCGCCACTTGTAAAGGAGTAATTTAGCCAAGGTATAAACTCAGTCTGGCCAGGTACACCTCACAAGAATATTTATATATTTTTAGTGAGACTTTACGGTGCGCGGGTTTACAAGTTGGAAAGGGAGATGCTTGCGTCTGCACCAACGCGACGGCCGACACACTCAGCAGCCAGAGTATAAGGCGGCTCAGCTTGACTCGCGTATGCGCGTGTATGAAAACCAAAAGGAATAGAAAGAAAGGAAAACACACAGCAATTGCACTTCACTGGGTCGCGGACTTACCGGCGACCAATTTATTCAACTTCTATAACTTCTACAATAAGTCTAAACTTAGCTGTAGATATATCTAACCTATATGTATGAAACCGCGACGAACTATCCCCTTACCTTATCTTTACTCACTTCTATGCCTCTGCTACTAACACACTATCTTACTATTCTACCCTTCGCGTTAATAATCTTCTAAGCGCGTACACGTCCGCTCACTTTCGTACATAAATCGCAACTCTTCTTCTGTTCTTATAACCTAACCTTTCTTTCATCCCTCTCGCGTACGCGTCTGCTCACTTGCGGAGGTCAATCATAACTCCCTCGCCTTCGGCTTCGGCCCAAGTTGCAGATTTGTCACTCCCCACACTTGCTCGTGACCGTGGTGGATTTGATGATCGCAGCTGGCGCGCTGCATCTTGCGACTCTGTGTTTTGGGGCGGTTATATTTAAATTCTTATGCGTTAGGAGTCAATCAAAATAAGATAAGATAATCCGATAAATCTAAATACCTTACGCTCCTTGCGTTTATTAAATATAAATACTGTGCACTCCTTGCGTATAACAAAACTATACCTACAACTCGAACAACCCCTGTGCTTCTTGCGACTTAACAACTATCAATATAATACAGGTAACTCAAACAACCGATGCGCTTCTTGCGACTTAAAAACTATAAGTATAATAAATATAACTATTTGTGAAGGGGCCGACGCGGCCTACTGTGCAAATGAGCTTCAGCTCGCAGTCGGCAAGGTGCTGGGTGGGCGTGCAACCATTAAAACACTGTCCGACACCAACCAGGTAGAGATCTGCGACCTTGACGAGCTGGCGACGAAGGAAGAGGTCCTGGATGCGGTCAGATCAGCATTAGGAGACCCGACGATGGATATTGACGTCGTTAAGACGCTGCGTCGTACGAGGGCTGGCCTTCAAACGGCAACCCTGGGCCTACCGGCGGCTAAAGCGATTAGCCTCGTGGAGAAGTCAAAGATTCGCATTGGCTGGGTGGTGTGCCGCATTAGGCCCCTAATTCAGCCAAGGCGCTGCTATAAGTGTCTGGAGTATGGACATATAGCTGTCCATTGCAAGAGTGGTGCAGACCACAGCAAGGCTTGCTACAAGTGCGGAGGTTCTGGACACGTTGCGAGAGTCTGCAACCAGCAACCAAAATGTGCCCTATGTACGAGAAAAGGAAAGCGAATGACTGACCATGCGACTGGCAGTTACAGGTGTCCAGCGTACAGGGAGGCTGTCAAACACTCAAAATGGTGAAAGTCTTGCAGCTCAACCTCAACCATTGTGTCGCAGCCCAAGCCATACTGGAACAGACGATCTTGGAGGAAAAAATTGATGTCGCAGTGCTAAGTGAACCGCACCACCGGGCAACCGATAATGCTAGGTTGTGGGCTTCGGATAGATCTGGGAAAACTGCCGTGTGGAGCTGTGGTGACCTACAGTCCCCCTTTACGCACATTCTAGCCTCCGACTGCTTCATGCGTGCGAAACTAGGAGATCTCTGGTTTTATAGCTGCTACTTAGCACCAAGTCTCACGATTGCCGAGTTCGAAGCGGTGCTTATGGAAATAGCGGACGACTCCAGGGGTCGCAGCAACGATATTATTGCTGGCGACTTTAACGCGTGGTCAACTGACTGGGGCAGCCCGTCTACGAACGCCAGGGGTACCATCCTTGTGGAATCATTTGCGTCCCTCGACCTTGTCCTTCTTAACACTGGGTCAGAGAACACCTTTAACAACGGACGTGCTGGGTCAATTATTGACCTCACCTATGTGAGCAGTGCTCTCGCCCGTTCGGCACTGTGGTACATAAGTGACTGCTACACTGGAAGTGACCACGTGGCCATCATGTTTTCGGTTGGAGAAAGGCTGCGGGTGCCGGCAAGGCCCAACCCTGGTGTAAATTACCGGGTTGAGTCTCTCATCACGAGGAGTTTTGCAGATGCCATTGCTTATATGGTAGCAGGCGCATGATATGGTGGAACAGATGGCTCAGCAGCTAGAAGCTGCGTGTGCTGCGAGCATGTCCCAGAGGAAGGCCTATAGACGCCATCACACCAGCGTGTTTTGGTGGAATGATCAAATATGTGAGGCTCGGCGAGCCTGCCTGAGATCGAGGAGGCGTTTTCAGCGAGCAGCCACACGAGGGTCGGGGGAAACTCGCTCGTTGCAGCTTGAGTTTAAGGTCGCAAGAAAAGTGCTAAGGAACACCATCAGAGCCAGCAAAAAGGAGTGTTTCCTTAAGCTGTGTGACTCAGCCGACAAGGACCCTTGGGGAAGAGCCTACAAGACGGTCTTCAAGCGTGTCAGCCAAGGCACCAACGTTACGCCTATGGAGCTAGATCGCATGAAGGAAATAGTGGCGACTCTGTTTCCTCAGTGCGCAAACCCGCTTTCGTCAGCTGGCGCGGCTTCCATGGATGAAGGTGTCTCTCCAGTTTCTTTGGAAGAAGTGCAGCTGGCAGCACGGAAGCTATCAGCCAATAAAGCGCCTGGTCCCGATGGTGTCCCAAATCGGTGCCTGCATCTAGCAATCATGCTCCATCCAGAAGTGTTTGCCCTGATGTACACCAAATGTCTGCGAGAGGGCATCTTTCCGGACAGGTGGAAGGTGCAGAAACTCGTCCTGCTGCCTAAGCCAGATAAGCCTCCTGATGACCCGTCAGCATACCGGCCTATTTGTCTCATTGACAATAGTGGCAAGGTGGAATGCTGGAGGACTATCACCGCTGCAATTCGGCTTCAGGAGGGCGAGATCTACTACCGATGCCATCAGGTCGGTAGTCAGTATAGCCGCAGAAGCAATCTCAGGCACCTTTGGCAGTAAGCATTACTGTCTCGTTGTGACCATAGACGTTAAGATCGCTTTTGACTCCGCGAATTGGAGCTTCATTTTGGATGCCCTGGTGAGTTTTAGAGTGCCAGACTACCTTCTAGCAGTTGTGAAGAGCTACTTTGACAACCGTAGGCTGCGTTACCAAACAGACGAGGGGGAGAAGGAGTACGCCGTTTCTGCAGGTGTTCCACAAGGATCTGTCCTGGGTCCTCTCCTGTGGAACATCATGTATGACGGGATTCTACAGCTTCAGTTACCGGATGGTGCCAGCGCTATTGGATATGCTGACGACGTCGCTCTGGTGCTGGTAGCTAAAGACCTACGGCGAGTTACAGAGCTCTGCGATTGGTGCTTAGACGCAGTGACTCGGTGGCTGTCGTCTGTTGGTCTTTAACTAGCTGCCCAAAAGACGGAGGCGGTGCTCATCAGCAGCCGAAAAAAGGTGGAGTATGTGGATTTCACGGTGGGAGGCGTCACAATGCGGTCCAAGGACTGTATCCGCTATCTTGGTGTGGTCATAGATCGGCGCTTAAAATTTGGCGAGCACCTGGCATTCGTTCACCGGAAGGCAGCTGAATCCGTGCGAGCCCTTGCGAGGATGATGCCTAATACGTGGGGTCCTTAACAGCAAACGAGGCTGCTGCTCACGAGCGTCCTAAAATCCATAGTGCTGTATGCTGCCCCAATTTGGGTCGGCGCAACTTCGGTGGCCACCTACATGAAGGGTATCGCGTCATCATACCGGCTCTCTGCCCTTCGCGTCTGCTGCGCCATCCGCACAGTCTCCTCGGATGCAGCGCTGGTGGTTGCTGGTATGATCCCGATCCACAGCTTAGCAGTAGAAGCCGCAGCGGTCCTGGAAGCAGCACCAACGGAGAGAAGAGCAGCTAGGCCTGCAGCCCGCGAGCGGAGCCTAGAGGCCTGGCAGCGGCACTGGAATACTTCCACAAAAGGGCGTTGGATTCACCTATTGATACCCGATGTGCGGCGATGGCTAGAGAGGAAGCACGAGTCAGTCACCTTCTACCTCACTCAGCTGCTAACGGGACATGGTTGCTTTAGGAGTTAATTAAGGCGGTTCAAGCACGACTCCAGTTCAGAGTGTAGCTGGTGCAGAGATGGAACCAGGAACGTCTGCAGGTGGAGACCCTGATTGGTCAGCCCCTTTCGCCAACAAACCTGGTGGAGCTTATGCTAGAGAGGGAGGCGGTATGGCATGCGGTTTGCGGACTCGCAGCTTCTACGATGGCGGAGCTGAGGCGTCTGGAACGCTTAAGGGCGATGGCTTCATAGAAATTGCTTTTGCTTCTGCGAAGCAATGCTTCCCGGCGGTCCCGCAGAGGCTGGCAATGTCTATGATTGTATTTATTGTATAGTTTAATGTAGGTTATTATTTATCACCACGGAATAAAAAAAAAAACACTTACACACACACACAAAGGATGACATTAAAGAACGGATGACATTAAAGAGTTTTCCAAGTGCGGTCGCGATTTTATCTCGCTCAGGCCTGGTGACAATCTACAGCGTATTACCTTTCGGGAAAAATTTAAGCAGTCAGTGTGGTGCTGAGAGTGGCTGGGTAGCTTACCTAAGTACTCGTTTTTACCACCGCCAGGCGTAAACAAGAATGTTTTTCGACACTTCCGTCCTGCGGTGCCCCTATATGCAATTTTCGGCGCTTTAAGTTGTCTGCGTGACGCTTTGCGGCTGTGCTGTTAGTTTTTTGGGTGCCCACATTCACAGCTGATCCCACAACTTGCCAGGGATGTCAAGCTCACTTGCTGCGCAAATAGCCCATTTCGGCTCCTCCCGATTGAGGAACAGGTGGCGCCACCTGCGTTTGGTTCTTGTACCGACTGATTGCGTGGCCTGCTCTAGCTGTTGCATACCCTAGTGGGCAACAGATAAGTGCAGCATATCCAACAGGCGGGTTCTTTGCTAAATAGACTTCTAGCAGTAAGGTGTAAAAGACCACGGAACTGGTTATAATCCAACCCTCCCCGCTGCGGCGGTACACAGAGAGAGGGCTCTGGTTGACCGAAAAGGGGCGGTATAACCCCCACCGGCTAAACCAAGGGGAAACCTTTGGTCACCGTGGGACTGCTATCGGAGTTCTTAGCAAGGCACCCGCGGTATCGCAAGGATGGCAGATGAATCGTCGCCATTCTTTAGGAAGCCGGCGTTACAGCGATCTCCACCGTCGCTACAGCCTAGACTGGGCTTACCTCTGCCCCTCGTTGAGGCTGTGTCTCCGGCTATGGAAGCGACTTCACCGGCGCCTTTGGTACCGGCAGTGGCACGACTGACTGGAGGATCTGGTTGCACGGCGACAGCAGCCCACTTACCTGGGTCTCCCGTTAGCCTTGGGAGCATCCTATTGCAAATGGGGGAATGCATTGATGGCATAAGTGCCAGGTTCGACACCAAGAGGCCATCAACATCTCGCCGCACTACACCGCCAAAAAGGAGCAGAGTAACGGCGGTTGCTAGCAAACAAAGCCTCGAGCCCCCCTGCGTATCATCCCTACCCAAGGATATTGCATGGTCGAAAGTGGTTGGCCGCAAAGGCAAAGCTCGCACAAGGGCGGATGCAGTCACCGTGTCTGGTTTTGGCGACTGTAGCTATGCAGACATATTAAAGGTGGTTAGGAGTGAGCCATCACTTGTGCATCTGCGTGAGGATGTAAGTACAATCCGTAAGACGGCCAAAGGCGACCTGCTGATTCGGTTAAACAAACAGCCGGCACACAGTGCAAACGAGCTGCAGCTCGCTGTTGGTAAGGTGCTTGCCGGACGTGCTACCGTCAAAACCCTGTCGGAATCCAACCAGGTGGAGATCTGCCATCTGGATGAGCTGGCGACAAAGGAGGAGGTTTTGGACGCCGTAAGATCCGTCCTTGATGATCCAACGCTGGATAGCAGCGTCGTCAAGTCGCTGCGGCACACGAGGGCTGGCCTCCAAACAGCAATCCTGGGCCTACCGACGGCTAAGGCGGTTAAGCTGGTCGAAAGGGCGAAAATCCGCATCGGGTGGGCTGTATGCCGCATTAGGCCTCTCATTCAGCCAAAGCGCTGCTACAAGTGTCTGGAGTATGGACATATAGCTGTTTATTGCAAGAGTGGGGCCGACCACAGCAAGGCTTCTGGACACGTTGCGAGAGTCTGCAACCAGCAACCAAAATGTCCCCTATGTACGAGAAAAGGAGAGCGAATGACTGAACATGCGACAGGCAGTTACAGGTGTCCTGCGTACAGGGAGGCTGTCAAACACGCAAAATGGTGAAAGTCTTGCAACTCAACCTCAATCATTGTGTCGCTGCCTTTACAAGCCTTACTGGAGCAATTCATCCTTGATGAGAACATCGACATTGCCATGCTAAGCGAACCTCATCACCCGGCGTCAACTAACTGTGGGCTGTGGGCTTCCGACAACTCTGGAAAGGCTGCCTTGTGGAATTGCGGCGGTCAACAGTCGCCCTTCACTCACACACTTGTCTCTGACAGCTTTGTGAGAGTGAATGTTGGCGGTCTGTGGTTCTACAGCTGCTACTTGGCGCCCAGCCTTGCGATCGAAGCTTTTGAGGCTGTGATTGCGGAACTGCGGTGGACGCAAGGGGCCGTAGCAACGTCATAGTTGCGGGCGACTTGAAGGCAGCGTTTACAATGTCAGCTTAGCTTGGATTGAAGCTTTAAAAATCTAAAATCCACGCTGGTAGTTTACAATGTCAGCGTGGAAACCAGTTCGAATTTCGAAATTGTATTACTGCTGCTTATGAGCTTTGAACAGCTGATGCTTGTTTCATGATTGTGGCAAAATTTATGAAGTCAATCAAAGTCGGAAGCAGAAACAGAATTATTTAAAAAAATTAAGAAAAACAAGCAATTTTGTTAGGTCATCATACAATGATGATGCAAGCAGCTGTTGCTGCTGCTGCTGAACTTGAAGAGGAGCAGCCGCAGGGAAGTGCTCGACGGTGTTGGGCGCGCGAGCATTTGATGCAGCGGGATAGGCTCGGGCATGGCCAACTCTTTGTAAAGAGCTGTTGCGTGATAGTGAAACGTTCTATAATTTCACAAGGATGAACATAGAACAGTTTGAACTTCTTCTTTCACTTGTGGGATCGGATTTGGCATAGTTTTCGATAAGAAAGCCAATTGCAGAGCGCGTTAGGCTTATGATTACATTAAGGTAAAGATAAGATTTTATTTGAAAAATGTGCATACATATAATAAACAAATTTTTATTACTAGATTTCTAGCAACCGGATCGTCGTACAGTGCTATTGGCTATTCTTTCCGCGTGACCAAGTGTACTGTACACAATAAAGTAAAGGAGACGACCGCTGTTATTTGGAATCGCTTAAATGAAAAATTCATCCCAAAGCAAACAAACTCTGACCTTAAGCGAATTGCAGATGATTTTTATTTCTGCACTGGACTGCCCAACTGTATAGGCGCGTTAGATGGAAAACATTGTGCAGTGGCAGTTTGTATTTTAATTACAAAAAAAATTTTCTATTGTCCTGCTTGCTGCTTGCGATAGCCAGTGCAACTTCACTGTTGTCAACGTTGGTGCATATGGCTCTGAGTCAGATGGTATGCTTTCTTAAAATTTATTTCGCCTAGTTATTATCATTTTACATTAATATATTAATTTTTCATTAGGAGAAAACTTTGCTAAATAATGAGCTGCCAGTGCCAGAACCTTCGCCATTGCCCAATAGCGGAATAATGTTTCCTTTTTTTTTGTTGGCGATGAGGCGTTTCCGTCTGGCTAATTACTTGTATTCAAAACCTCTAACAGGCTAGTCGTCCACGCGGTGTCGCGTCTCTCCGCTGCCGAGTCTGCCGGGGTGTCCATGCCCTTAAGAAATGCCAGCGGTTTATGCAACTCGACGCTGAGAAGCGTCTGCGGGCAGTACTTATCAACAAGTACTATCAAGCAGTGGCAGCCAATCCTGAGAAGTTATATCACTTCAATGTAGGATCCCCTACAAGGCCGCGAGTTCGCATTGAAGCGTCGGCGTTTGTACTTCCAAGTGTGGCAGGGACTCTACCATCACATCCGATCTCCGAGAGTTCCGTGAGAGACCTGCCTAATATTCCACTGGCTGACCCTTCTTTCTATAGGAGTTCGCAGATAGATGTGCTGTTAGGCGCAGATATCCTTCCATCCATTCTTCTTGGTGGCTCCATTCCAAAAATCTGTGGTGCGTTATTGGGTCAAGAAACCATTTTCGGTTATATCCTTACTTGCCCAATAACTACATGCGCTGCATCCTCTATCTCGGCATTTTCCACTCGTGTCACGTTCAAGGCTGACCAACGGTTGGAAAACCTCCTCACAAAGTTTTGGGAGGTGGAGGATCTTCCAGTAAAGCCGGTGAAGGAGTCTGACGCCATATGCGAGGACAACTTTAACCGCACCACGTCTAGGGATAAAAGTTTCAAATACAGTGTCACTCTTCCATTCAAACATCCTGATCACATCAATTTAGGACATTCAAGGTCAATCGCACTAGCTCAGTTTCTTAAAAACGAGATTCGTTTAAACAGAAACTTTCCTCTAAAGGAGCAGTACGACTCTGTGATCTAGGAATACTTGGACTTAGGTCATATGCGACAAGTCCCCCCTTCTTCCAGTACTTTGAACTTTTATCTTCCACATCATGCTGTTCTTAAACCTGACAGCACTACAACAAAAGTTCGCGTAGTATTTAACGCTTCCAGTCAATCCACTAACGGAAAGAGCTTGAATGATGTCCTTCATACAGGCCCAGTTCTCCAATCTGATCTGACTATTCAGATTTTGAAGTGGCGTTTTTTCCGTTATGGTTTCAACGCTGACATCACCAAGATGTATCGGCAAATCCTTGTGAGGCCAGATCACACTCCTTTCCAAAGGATCCTCTATCGGAATAAGGATCAAGAGCTCTGTGACTATGAGCTCAACACTGTCAAGTTTGGGGTCAATTGCGCACCGTTCCTGGCAATTCGAGTTTTGCAACAGCTCGCTCAAGATGTGTTAGCTCAATTTCCGAGGGCTAGTGATGACGATGTGTTAGCTGGAGCTCATACGAAGCAGTGTGCAATCGCTAGCATCAAGGAGCTTCAAGGAGCTATGGACTCAGCAGGCTTTCCGCTACGGAAATGGACCTCAAATGAGAAGGAAGTCCTCCGCGGTATTCCTAAGGACCACCTTTTACGCGAGGATTTCCTGGAATTCGAAGAAGCTAGCGTTGCTAAAACCTTGGGGATCCGGTGGCAAGCTGACACAGACGAGTTCTTCTTCGCACCTTCCGATATTCCTATAAAAGAGACAGTCACCAAACGTGAAGTCCTGTCCGAGATAGCTAAGCTCTTTGATCCAGCAGGATGGCTAGCTCCCGTCATCGTTCGCGCAAAGATTTTCATGCAGGAAATCTGGCTCCATGAGCTTGGCTGGGACGACCCGATGCCTTCCCAACTTGTTCAGCGTTGGGAAGATTTTACTGCCAGTTATCCCGGTCTTGGAGACATTCGAGTTCCTAGGTGGATTTCTTTTCAACCGAAAGCGTCCATTCAGATCCATGGCTTCTGCGATGCCTCCCAAAAGGCGTACGGAGCAGCGTTATATGTTCGCTTAGAAGTAGGCTGCGAGGTCTCAGTCCACCTACTGACGTCCAAGACGAGAGTAGCTCCAGTCAAGACAGTGTCGCTGCCGAGACTCGAGCTGTGTGGGGCTGTCCTTCTGGCTGAGTTATCTTTAGCTATCATTCCTCAGATGCCCATAGCGAAGCCCGAAACCTTCTACTGGACAGACTCAACAATCGTTTTGGCCTGGCTCCGCAGATCACCCTGCTCCTGGACAACGTTCGTCGCCAACCGCATATCCAAGATCGGCCAGCTTACTGACTGTCAAGCGTGGTCGCACGTGCGGTCGGAGAGCAATCCTGCGGACTTAGCTAGTCGTGGGGTGTCACCACAAGAGCTAAAGGACAGCCATCTGTGGGGGAACGGTCCTGACTGGTTACGTCTCCCTCGAGAACAATGGCCATTCTATCGGATTCCAATCTTGAGACTGAATTAGAGCAGCGTCCAGTTAAGGCCCACATTGCAGAACTAGTTCCGTCGTTCGATCCACTAGAACGTTTCTCCAATTTTGGCCGGGCTTTAAGAGTTACCGCATACGTGTTCAGATTCGCTAAGCGATGTCGCCAATCCTCGCTGTTGTTTCCAACACACCAACTCCAAAATAGTGAGCTTCTAGAAGCTCAAGAGCGACTCGTTTTCATTACTCAACGGAATTCCTTTCCGGTCGCATCTGCAAATCCAGCAACCTGAACTATGACCAGCGGCACCCTGTTATACTCCCATACTCGTGTTCGTTCAGCCGTCTCTTTGTCAAGTTCACGCATCAGATTTCGATGCATGGTGGAAATCAATTAATGATGCGTCTCATTCGTTCTAGGTTCTGGATCCCTAAGCTCAAGACTCTGATCACATCCGTGACCAACTCCTGTCGAGCCTGTGTAGTGTTCAAGAAAAAACTCCAGACTCAGCTTATGGGTAGCCTACCGGAGGAAAGATCGACATTTTCACGTCCTTTTACACACACGGGCATCGACTTTGCTGGACCGTTCGAAATAAAGAACTACACTGGTCGTGCTTGCCTCATAACCAAAGGCTATGTGTGTGTCTTTGTGTGCTTCAGCACGAAGGCAATCCATCTTGAAGCCACTTCCGACTTGACTACGGACAAATTCATGGCAGCGTTTGCTCGCTTCATAGCAAGACGTGGGTGTCCGTCCAAAGTCTACTCCGACAATGGGAAAACGTTTGTTGGAGCCTCCAGAGTAATCACTCGTGACTTCTTGGCGGCTACATAAGCGCGCGTCGAGACGTTATACAGTCACCACTGTCTTTCCCCACTATCCGAGGATGTGACAGACTTGCTGGCGCTAACACCAGGGCACTTCCTGGTAGGAGGCCCACTCCTCGCCGTTAGTGAGCCAGAAATCGAGGAAGATGCTGCGTCAATTCTAAATAGGTGGCAACGGCTCAAGGCTCTTAACCAACACTTTTGTTTCCGTTGGAATGAAGAGTACTTGAAGGAGCTCCACAAAAGGACAAAGTGGCAACTACCCGAGAGGAACCTGCAACAAGGCGACATGGTAGTTGTCAAGGAGGATAACCTTCCATCCAACGAATGGCGTTTGGGTCGCGTCCAGGAAACTCATGCGGGGCAGGATGACCGGTCCGGGTGGTCGATGTACTCACAACCCGAGGGATTATAAAAAGGCCAGTGGCCAAGCTTATCCTCCTTCCAATCCATCCCGAACCCAAATCTCCAATGTCGTGACTAACTATTTATTTCAATAAGAGTTTGTTGTCTAATTCCTTTTTTGTTTATATTTTCTCAGACAACATTCGAAGAGCCATGGCACCCACATCCAAGACCCAAAAACAGGCTAGTCGTCCAGGCGGTGTCGCGTCTTTCCGCTGCCGAGTCTGCCGGGGTGTCCATGCCCTTAAGAAATGCCAGCGGTTTATGCATCTCAACGCTGAGAAGCGTCTGCGGGCAGTACTTATCAACAAGTACTGCCCCAACTGCCTGGCGCATCAGCACTCCGGGCGAACGTCTCGCAGTGGAGCGAGGTGCCGCGTCTGCGATGGTGAGCACCACACCTTGCTCCACCTAAATGAGGATGACTCTCCGGCCTCCCCACAAGGTGCGCGACCAAGGAGGAAGGTAGGTATATTTTATCATTCCACTCCATAAAAATTCTTCTAAGTCTAACGTTAAAAATTATAGGGGCATATCAAAGTTGTCCGCCATTCCTAAAGTATTTGAAAAAATTATATGTTCTCAACTGCAACACACATGTAGTTCAATTATATCGCCTTATCAAGTGATCTACTACAACTAACCTTCTGAATTCACTTCGATTGTTATCAAAGGGTTTCAGGAAAAAATGCAAACTGTCGTTGTTTACACCGATTTTAGTAAGGCATTTGATTCTGCAAGTCATTCTCTGTTGCTTCATATATTAAATATTGTTGGATTTCCTTCAAAACTTTTAATGTGGCTTTCGGAGTACTTGTGTGGACGAGCACAAAAACTTTTTTTAACTCGTCTGTATCCTGGTTGGTTCCTGGAGTTGACTTATCCCCTTATTCAAGTAGACTCCTTTTGATTAATCTTCCCTCCCTGTTAAACCGTACAACTATGTACGGAGTATTACTTATTACTAACCTACTTCTAGCAAATTGCGAAAATTCTGAACTTTTTTTATTTAACAAAATTTTAAAACTATAACTAATAATTTAAAACTGAAAGCCCCTCAGGACGTTTTTTTTGAGTAAATTAAAATATTCTACCAAGTTTTTCATGGCATATTTCACAGAAGCCCACATATAAAAATATTAAAGAATGCATTTATAATGAATGTATTAAACAAATAATATTTATTTTAAGAAAAAAAAAAAAAAATAAATAAAAACAACAAAAATATTACAATAATAAGCTACTTTAAAACTTAAGTTAATGGAGGATGGAAATGTCTTGATGAGCTAAATGTGAGAAGGCGAATCAAATTAACATATATATCAAAGAATTCAAAATAATAATAAAATAAAATTTTTTATTTGAATTTTAAAATTGCTTATAATTGCCAAAACTCATAATAGTTAAGAAAGGTCAGGGATAGACAAAGCAAATGCTACGCAAACATAGAGGCACACATACAATGATATGCGCTCGTGCAGAAGAATAAAACAAAAATTTTACACAGCCTGAGTCCAAAGAAAACTGAAAGCATAAGCGAACGCATGTCATATACATAATTAATTCGTTGGAGTCGCGTTTATTTAAAAAAAATATAAAATATCTTTATTGAACGCGTCTTTACAGTTAAACAACTTATGCTAGCGTTTTGATTTTTGAAGAAACCTCGTTTTGCGACTTATTCCTTTGTTTAAATTATTTATGCTCAACTCTCTGGAGTGGATTTATTCTGAGGAGTCGTAAACTGGGGTTTCGCTCAAGGATCAAATTACATTGGACTTTGCTCATCTACTTCTTAAAGTGGCGTGATCGATTTTAATGGCTTTGTTATTTTTGGGGTGCATAGTTTTACTGTTGTTTACTCTGTTCGCCGGATGTACGTGCTTATGCTGAGTGTGACTTAAATATCTATGGTTCTATTGCAAGAAGCCAAAATCATAAATAAGCGTGCTTAAGATTATACATTTGTTTACTCAAGTGGACAATGCTTGTGCATTGTTCTTATTATTTGTGTGGGTGGAGGTTGGCATAGAAGTTCTACAAGAACTGAATATGTCACTTCCCCATCCCCTAGAGAATGGCTTGTCCTCAAGCTGTTAGTGTTGGGTACATTTTAGTGTCTGTGTCTATTATAATTTTATTTTCTTGATCGTTTGTCGGTTCTTGTTCTTAATTTTTCTTATATTTTATGACCATTCTTGTGGAATATTTTTGAACTTAAATATTAGGTATATAGCTGTCGCGATTAACATTACTGCGAGTATGGTTAAAACTATTATTAATAGGATGTTGTGTGTTTTTGTATTTTCTTTTATAAGTTGTCTTAACTAATCAAAGTAGCTATAACCAGTAATTAATTCTAAATAGGTGGCAACGGCTCAAGGCTCTTAACCAACACTTTTGTTTCCGTTGGAAAGAAGAGTACTTGAAGGAGCTCCACAAAAGGACAAAGTGGCAACTACCCGAGAGGAGCCTGCAACAAGGCGACATGGTAGTTGTCAAGGAGGATAACCTTCCATCCAACGAATGGCGTTTGGGTCGCGTCCAGGAAACTCATGCGGGGCAGGATGTCCGGGTCCGGGTGGTCGATGTACTCACAACCCGAAAGATTATAAAAAGGCCAGTGGCCAAGCTAAGATATCTCCAACAAGTAAATCAAAAAACTTTTGAAGACATGCTTTTATACGCTTTCTTGCATACATATGTAACCGTTAGTTTAATAAAGTTTGTAAAAAAAAAAACATAAAAAAAGGTAAATTTCGGTCGGAGATCGAACCCACGATCTGTGACCTTTGAAGCGGCAGTCTTCTCTCTATACCACCAAAGCTCGTCTATTTTACCAGTCAAAATAGTAACTTAATCAAAAGGGAAAACAAGTTTTCGTGGTTTGGCATGGTGTTAAATATTTTATCGTGCCAAAAACTTAAAAAACATGTATTGTCATCTGAAACACATATTTGGTGAAAATTTCAGAGCTCTAGCTAATCGGGAACTTGGTGAAATTTGATTACAAGAATCCAGTAAAAACAAACATACAGACAGACAGACAAGTCAAGTTAAATAAAAGCATGTAAAAAGAGGGTGAGAGAGACGGACAAAAGTGTCATAAAGCAAAGAAACAGATGGAACGGATGGAGCGGCGAGAATGGAGCTCGATGAGTAGCAAAAGATAACAACAATGGCAAATGTTTTGAAAATGATGTCAGGGAGAAGAAAAACTCTGGGTGTGTTGGCAACGATAAAACAACAATAAAACAAACACGCCGATAATGAGTGACAGTCGATGTGAAGCACAGTGCCATCGCAAAAAGAGCGAACGAGAGAGTTAGAGTGGAAGAAGGGCCAAAGAAACTGCCACATTGGTGCCAGGCGCCATTTTATGGAGTTTTGCACATAGAGTGCAACTAAATAGGCGATAATAGACATTTGATATGGTGCCGCCAATGGAAAACGTGTTAACTGTGGGTTCGTAAAAGGATTTGCCAAAATAAGAAGGAACCCTAAGGACTTCCTAAATATTACTAACAACGTGCCACAAACAAATGAGCAAGCATTTAGGGTACAATGAATAATTTATTAAGCATTTTGCATTCGTTGCATTTGTCATTTGGAAAGAAAGATTTACGCCTTGCAATTAGTCAACAAAAGCATATGAAGTATTAAGCTTGAAGCTTATGAATTGATAATAATACCCAAAACATGTCTACATCTTGCATAACTATTGCATTTAATTAGCAAAAGATTAAAAAATTATTAAATGTTGATAGTCAAGAGCATAAAACGGATGTTTGAATGGCGCACTTAGTATTTTAATATTTATTTGTTTCTAACTCTTGGGTGCGTCGACCGACTTCTCCTTCACGTAACATCTTTTGACTTTCTGCAGTTGTCATTTGGCTTGTGTACGGCAGACATGGTATATGCTTATACCAAAAGCCGTACAATATCAAGATGTTGCAATTGTTAGAAAAGCTCCGTCTCAGGGTTTGCCTCAGAAACCTTTCAAATGGATACAGAATAACAAAAGCAGTATTCCATAAGTGTGAGGGAGCGCGATAGCGGATAGCATGTGCAGCCGTTTTTGTTTCTGTTGCCTTTTTCACACAGCGGCCCGTCAAGTGAACGAAAAGCAGCAGGCCAGCAGCAGGCCAGCGACAACCAAGAACGGCAAAAATTTGTCACTGTATGTGTGCGTGTGATTCCCTTTTGCTGGGCTTGCTGTCTAGAATTTTGATATTTTTCATATTTTGGTTTTTTCTGTGTCGGCAAATGACATCGACAAGTGTGAATACTTTTCGAAATTTGTGTGCATCGCTGCATAAATTGTGATGCATAATTTGTGTCTAGTGTCAGAGAATTAAATAAAAGGAAAGATTATGAATGACCAGCAATTGCTAAACTGAAATTTGACTGTTTGTCTTCATCTATGCATATACAGCACCCTTAAATGTGAGTGTGGCAATTGTATATAGTTTATTGACCCGTCTTAGCTACATAAATTTATATATAATTTAGTTAAAGAAATTTATAAAAAAAAGCATTTAAATTATTATATTTATTCAAAAATAAACTTATCCTACTCTAAAATAAATAATATTTAAAAACAAAATATAAGTACTTATTATTTATGCTCGTAAAGAATCTTTTGTTTTCTGTAGCTTAAAAAAGACTTAAAGTTGGTAGGCAGTTATAGGGCTGCCCTAAAATATCCTAAGCCGTTGCAATATTCATTCACCCATAATTTCTAACACAGGTACTTACTTGGAGAAACCCAGGCTCGAGACAAGAAAAAATGTTTATTTAAAAAACACTTGCATCAACACTTGCACTTGCTAACCTACCTCCATACCTGGGTTTATTTGCCTACTGGGTGGAGTTTTGGCACTTGAATCCTATTATGGGAAGGTTTGTCATAAAAGGTCAACACAGGCATTTCGTAAAAAGGTTAACTATGAGTCTTTTCAATGATATTTTGACAGGCGGTGATTTAGTTAACTGCAAACATTTGCATCGAACAGTTGTGCCAAAAAATTTACATTTACGTGATATTGAAATTGATTTCTGTTCTACCTGTGTTTAATAATTATAAAAATGGAATTTAAAAAAAGTAAATTTAAGTGCGTGATCAGTGGATGTGCTGGGAAAAAATAAGGAAAATATTCATTTGTTTAGTTTTCCTAGAAGAGATATGGATGTTTGGTGCCAAAATTTGCAAACTCGATCCATCGGTCCATCGATCCAGAACACTACGAGAATTTGCTCGCGACACTTTAAGCGCGGAATGCATTGGCAATGGAAAGTTGAGATTTGGTGCACATCCTACCATTTATCTTGGTAAGTACTATATTGTTTACGAATAGTAGCACATGACTTACCTGCGTGGTATAAATGTTTCTTATGAATTAATCCAGCTGTTCAAATTACGACCACATTGTTTACCCAATGCTATCGGGCCCTTTCAAGAAATTAAATTTACGCGTCTGTAATATACCACAATGCAAATCTGCGCATCCAAACACACTATTTAGATTTCCTAATGAGGTAATTAAAAGAAAGGAGTTGCTGAATCGTTGTGGAATGATAACTGACTTGCGAAATGAGTTGTTTATTTGCGAAAAACATTTTGATGCAGCGATGATTGGAAAAGGTTGGCTGAATAAAAATGCAATTCAATATATGGTAGCGAAGGAATCACAGGAGGCAGTTTTAAATGACACTGAAACTTATTACCATTTGAGGCGAATGTGGAAAACACAGTTACGTTTTCACATTGCGAAACACTTTGCAAAAATATGCACTTTTATAGCAAGCATTGTTCCCAACAGCGGACTCGCCTAAAGCTATTTTACAGATTTGTTATGTTACGGCCGTTTCAATTTGGACAGTTTGAAAACTTCTTTTCAGTTTTGCGCGCAAAACTTGGAAATAATACAAACCCTTCCGTTCGTGAAACGCGCAGTTTTGAGCTCTTACTTATGTAATATCAACTGTGAAGAGGACGGAGATGTACAACTTGAACTAAATAAGAGCGCAATCCTGAAAACCATGGAAGAGGTCGAACAAGAGCCGGATCTGAATGAAAATGATCAAAACGTACTGGAAGAGGTAAACGAAGAAGAGGATGAAGTGAGTCCTGACTCTGTTTCAGAAGAAGCTACAATGCGATATTTTATTGGATATGGAATTCGAGCAAAGCTATCTAAAAATAACATGCAAAATATGCGACGTACTTTTAAGGAGCTGGAAGGTCTAGAACTTGACTCTGAACAGCTCATTCGGTTTAAAAGTTATGGAGGTCATGAGGATTCAACTTTACATTTGGTCAACCCGTCCGACGAAGTTTTGGGATCTGTCAAGAGCATTTTATTTTTCTAAATTTTTCGAAAAACATTGTCATGAAAGAAAATATTAAGCCGTATTGTTGACGGATGGCCGTCAGCCGATTGGAGCAACAAGGGGATAAAGCGTACTGACATCACACGTCCATGCATACTGACAATCTGTGTGTACGTTGATGCCGTGCGCTCCGTCCTTGCGGCTCACAATTGGTAGTGCGACTATACTCTCCACGCGAGGGCGGCTGGAAGCAGATCCTTGGTACGGTCATGTCTCTACCAAGGGTGCTGACCAATTGTAGTCGGGCGAGAGAAGAAAACTCTATAAAATTACCCCAATCCAAGGTGGAACAGCATTGTGCCGAGGGATTCGTGGCCGAGGGGGTGCTCGGTCTCTACTTTGCAAACTCTGGATACCTGCCGACCTCCAGTTTAAATTAGGCTTCCCGCGATACACGGGCTATGTTGCGGGTGACCGTCCTTCCCGTCTACTCGTGGGATTCAAACATGATTCAAATTAATAAAACAAATACACAGTGACCGGGACACTCTCAAACCCGGGGACAAGCCAATCCCTCTGTCGGTGGAAACACTTCCACAACTGGTAAGCCAGCAGACGTCCGCAAGCCCACCAGCGGCATAAGTGGAAAACGGGCAAGCCAGCCGTCATCCCACTTCGGTGGTCTGCCCAGCACCGCTCCTAGTGCAAGTGGTGTGCAACCAAAGGTTGCCAACTCGGCACCAGGACGGTAGCGACAACAGGCAACACCACAAAGTCCGTTGCTCCTGAGGGAGTCAAAGCGTCCTTCCAGGACCGTAGGCGCGCAGCCGATATTCTCGGAAAAAGTCTGTCCGCTCAGCCCGCATCACCGGATGAGGTCCGACTAGTGGAGTGGGCCAGAAAAATCATCCCGAATTTCAAGCCAGCCCCCCCCCCTGCGTCCTCTGCCAAGTCCACGTAGAAACGCCAGCGGTCCGTTGAGGATTCGGCCCCGCAAGCAAAGCGGATTAGACCTCCTCCACCTCGTCCGCAGCCGTTGACGAAATCTTTCGCCGAAGCCACCAGGGAGAAGATTGTCATTGGGGTCCTCGACAGGGGCCACAATGAGGGTCATATCCCCAGGAATCGGTGGGGGATTATCGAAAATGAGCTGCAGGACAGGTTCGTCGACCTCATGACAGAGTTCATGGGTCCCCCCCCGTTGCTCTGAGCAGGCTGGCATCAGGGCAACATCAAAGCAATAGCTTGTGAGGATGAGCGATCTGCCGGGCTGTATAAGAAAGTGGTTTGCAATGCTGGGAGAGATCTACCCTGGCGCGAAACTGGAGGCGGTGGACTGGAAGGATGTGCCCAGTAGACCTCGCGCCAGGGTATGGGTTTCGGCCAAGCCTGAGGACCCCGAAAAGGTCCTGAAAATCTTCCAGTTGAGCAATCCCACACTTGACACAGCTGATTGGAGGGTCGCCAAGTCGACGAGCCAGAAGGCAACTCGAGGCGGGTTCGGATGCGCGGCTTACTACGGCTTCAAAACCGTAGCTATCCGCGTCTATAAAACCGACACCACAAGTTCTCGGCAGCAGACGAGGCGCTCCTTATAAACCGGTTGACACTACAGACAATTGTGTTCTGGGGAAGGAGGCTGGCTACACTCAGAGGGCTCTGAATGGGCCCATGACATGGCCAAGCTAGCGAGCTTCCGTTGAAGAGTCCTTGACTGGATGACACGGACGAGGAAGCGAACAGGACAGTGGTGGAGCGTCGGCCTGAAGATGTCACTGAGACTTCTTCAGATTAACCTCCACCACTGCAAAGCGGCGGCGGCCGCTCTGCTGCTTCGCATAAGCCAATGTGGAGCAGACGTGTCCTCATCCAGGAACCTGGGGTCTGTAGTGGCAAGGTGACTGGACTGGGGACCAAAGACACTATAAGCTAATAGTAGCCCAAAATAAAGGTAAATTCGCACCTGCATTCTAGCAAAAAAACACCAAATATCTTTTTGCTCCCTAACCACAGCGATGGGACAACACAGCTGTCTGCCTGGAGTTGAAGGCTGGGAATGTGAGAGTTAGCTCAACATACTTGGCCCATGACCACCAAGGGCCTTTCCCACATCCACTCCTGCAAGGGTTGGTGACCGACAGCGAAACCACGCACACCGACCTCATAATTGGGTGTGACGCCAACGCCATCATCATCGTGGGGAAGCACTGACACAAAATGAACGGGGGTGAGTTGCTTTTTAACTACATTCTGTCCACTAACCTCATGATTTTTAAGACGGGAAAACGACCCAAACCTTCATTACAAAGAACAGGGAAAAGAAGTACTAGATATTACGCTAGTCTCAACCTTCCTCTGTAGCAAAACTAACAAGATGGAGAGTGCTAGACGAGCACTCCTTCTCAGACCATAGAGATATCGAAACAGTCTTTTCGTTCGACGTACCCAAGCCCAAATGGCACCAGAATGGTAGACGTACAAACTGGTCCACTTTCAAAAATCACTTAAACACTCTCGCCCCTGAGTCCCCCCCACTGGGAAACCCCACTACTGAAACCACAGACCTACTTATAAAAAAGCTTACGGAGGCATGCGAGTCCGCCCTAAACGAGTCGTGCCCCCGTAGCAAACCCAGAGGTAAGACTAAGCCACCATGGTGGTCTCCCCAGCTGGGTGAGCTTCGTAAGACATCACGCAAGCTTATAGTAAAGCTAGGTCTCTCGGAGATGACCAGTCATGGAGTCTCTACAAAAACCAGCCTCGCCTCCTATAAGAGGCACTCAGACAAGCTAAACGCTCCTCATGGCAGACATTCTGCTCTAATATCGAAAGTACCACAGAGGCCGCAAGGCTCAGAAAAGTTCTTTCTCAAACCACCCCATCGGTAGGTTTTCTTAAAAAACAGATGGCTCATGGACTGCGTCCAGCTCTGAGTCCTTGGAACTCTTGATGGAAACTCATTTTCCGGGCTGCTCAGCAGTAGCAATCCCACAGCACAAACACAGGGGTTCATATGGATAGACCTTCACAAACTTCCTGACTAAGAATTAATCTCATGGGCTATCAACAGCTAATGCCCATCAAACCCCAGGGCCAGACGGCATCTTTCCAGCCCAACTGCAGCATGCAGGTGAGACTGCCTTAAACTGGCTCCTACACAATTTTCACTGGAGTCTGGACGACGGGACTCATCCCACCGCCCTGCTTGAATCCAAAGTCGTCTTCATTCAAAGGCGGGCAAAGCCTCCCACACAACTCCCAAGGACTTTCGTCCAATAAGCCTAACATCCTTTCTACTCAAGACCTTTGACAGGGTGCGGGCCTTCACTTACGGAATTCGATACCGACACATCAATTCTCCCGTGCGCAACATGCGTATCAAAAAAGGCAAATCCACGGAAACAGCACTTCATGCTGTAATTCTCCACAGTGGAAAAATCGCTCACCAGAAGGATTATTCTTTAGTCGCCTCCTTGACATAGGGGTGCTTTCAACAACGTCAACCCAGAGGCAATCACCGAGGCGCTAACGGGTTTGGGTGTCGGGCACCATGCTGTGCATCTGATCGATCAAATGCTAAGACGCAGGATCGTCAGGTCAACTCTCGGTTCCACGACAATCTCCAGGTCCGTCTGCAGAGGCACCCCTAAAGTGGAGTTCTCTCTCCTCTCCTTTGGAACGTGGCAGTAAATCTCTGCTGCGCTCCATTGAGGGAGGTGGCTGCAGGGGTGATTGCCTATGTGGATGACGTTGCGATTGTCTTCTCGGGAAAATCCCCCAAACCCTGTGCGAACGCATGACGTAGTGCTTCGCACTCTGTCCCTTGGGCAAAGGAAAAACGGACTCGGACTGAACCCAGCCAAGACTGATCTTGTCCTCTTTACTAGGAAATATAAAATCCCGAATCTTAGGCCCCGCCACACCTTGACGGGGTGGAACTAACCTTCGCAATCAGCCAAATACTTAGGGCTCACTTTAGACAGCAAAAGGGACTGGAATCTTAACAACCGAAGAGGAGTGTTAGGAAGCCCTAGTGCTCTTTGCACGTGCAGAAAGGCGATCGGACTGAAATGGGGCATGGCCCCCACATAACTCTGTGGCTGTACACGGCCATCATTCGGCCAATCCTACTGTACGGAGTATCAGTATGGTGGCCAACACTCTCAAAGAAAAAGTCCGTTCGCTTGCTAGGCAAGGTGCAGCGCGCTGCAGGACTGACCGCCATGGAGCCTCAGACAACCCCGAACGAGGCTCTTGATAAATAACTCAATCTTTTGCCTATCGACCAGATGGGCAAACTAGTAGCAACCCTCTCAGCACTTCGCATGACGAGAAACAAACCAGTGGACCGCACAGACACACGGTCACTCAAGTATTCTCAATGGAAAACTCGCTTCTTACCCCCGCAACGGACTACTGCTGCCCTCAGGAGTTTCTTAATACTTCTTTCCACTCAATTATCTCATCGAGGGAAGAGTGGAGAGAAGGGATACCAGGCGCCGACAGACTCAATTATCATTTTTTACGGACGGTTCAAAGCTAGACAACCGGGGTAGGGGGAGGTGTTTCTGCGAAGAAGTCCATAAATAATCCTTGAATATACCTGACCATGCAGGGTTTTCCAGGCAGAAATCACCGCTATACAAGAAGCGCTCAAATCCTTACAAGGAATTGAACGCTCTGCAGCCAAAATCTACATCTTTTTGATAGCCAAGCAGCTATCAAATCGCTCAACGCGATATCGTCGAACTCGATATCCGTCAACAGACTGCCGCACATCTCTGCAAGAGATGGCAGAGCAGTTCGATCTCTACCTCATGGGTCGCCCGGTCACACAGGAATCGAGGGCAATTGTAGGGCGGATGAGCTGGCCACGACATGGTACTACCATGCCTCTCCTATCGGAAAGCAGGGTTTGGGCATGCCCCCTGGCCAGCTGTAAACTGAGGAAATAAAAGGTGGCAAACACACCACCGGTAGATGCATATAGCCAGACAGACATGGCCACGCGCTGTAAAAAAGCGCTCTTAAACCTAATCCACCTAAATAGATCAGTTGTGCCTCCGTTAGTGAGGGCTGTTACGGGGCACGGCTAGTGGGAGCTCATGCAGCGAGACTACTAGCCCCTTCTAACGAGTTCTGGCAGAAGCTGTCGGGACGAGGAGAGAGGAGGAAACTGTTTCCCATCTTTTCGCGGACTGTCCTGCACTCTGCAAAAATAGAAATCGGCTTTCTCGGTTCCTATTTCCTAAAAGACTCTCAGAGATAGCGACCCACCACCCCCAGAGTATCTCTCCTTATTCATGCTTCGGGCTTGGAACCACGCCCTCTCAAATAGTATCACATTACCCTGTTCTCGGGGTAGAACGGTCAGTTTGTGGGCGCAGTCCATCGCGGCCTCCACAAGGGCACCACAATTGGCCTAAGTGAGTGGAAGGGTCTCTCCCCTGCCCCTACCGCTCTAACCTAACCAACATGAACCTAATTGTTGACGGAGGCATGTTCAAACAAAACAAAACAAAACAAAACAACGCACTTGTACGACCCTCGTCACACCTGCTATGGCATAGAGTGATGATATTAAAACACTTAATGTGTTTATGTTGCGAAAATCTGCGCGTTTGGTACTTAGAAAAAGAAATAAGGCTGGAAAAAAAACGCAAAAGCGAGGAACCAACGATGCTTATGACGACACAGCTCTGAACTTTAGAAAACAAAAAATTCTTTACGAGCATAAATAATAAGTACTTATATTTTGTTTTTAAATATTATTTATTTTAGAGTAGGAATAAAGTTTGTTTTGAATAAAATATAATATTTAAATGCATTTTTTATGAATTTCTCTAACTAAATTATATATAATTTATGTAGCTAAGACGGGTCAATAAACTATATACATTGCCAAACTCACATTTGAGGGTGCTGTATATGCATAGATGAAGACAAAACCGGTCAAAATTTCAGGTTAGCAATTGGCTGGTCAGTCATACTCTTATCCATTTTATTTAATTCTGTGACATAGAAGCACATGATGCCAGTCCCAATTTATGCAGCGATGCAACAACAAATTTCGAAAAACAGTATTCCCACTTGTCGATGTCATTTGCACGACACAAAAAAAAAACCCCAAAATATGCAAAACATAGCAAAGGCCCCGTAACGGACTTGTCCATTGTCAAGGCAGGCAGACAAACAAAAATCAAGCAAACACAACAACAAACAATTGCAGAGTATATAATATAAAAAAAAAAAGAGGGCGAACGTGTAGAAGGTGTCTTTGTTTACCGACTCCTTGGCTTATGAGAGGCTACGAGGAAGAGAAAGGGGTGGCAAGCTCCACACTGGGACAGAGGCGAATTCAAAGGCGGGGAACGTGTTTGATATGCACTTCACTGCCAGGGGCTTAATTACGGTTGCCTGAAAAGGAGCTCAGGCATCAAGAAGGAGAAAACCCTGTTTCCGGATTTCTGCACATTCAAAAAAAAAAAAATGACATTAATGTGGAATATTAAGTCAAATATTTGAAAAACGTATTTAAAGATAAATAAATATCTATTCCGAAACGCTGGTGCGAACTTTAGGCGGGAATTGCTTTTCGCGCACTCAAAACAAAACGCGCGCGGCGCACACTCACACACACCACACTGACTTCTAAAGCGCTACTAAAACACTTGAGAGCTTGGTTGTCAATGTATGCGCCGACACCGTAACAATGAAGGAATGAGAAATGAATATCGGATTAGTTCTGTCTAGTTGCCTTTTCCACTCAGTTGCCGTACGTTTTGTTGGGTTCCAGGTTGTTTCTAATCAATTGCCATCGGCAACAGAGCAGGCAAACATGAGGCTTACAACCCTAGTCAAGCCTTGAAGGAAATGCGTCCCAGCAGATTTCCATTGCATTTAGTCCAGCACATCCAATTGACGATTGTAAAGGGCGTTAATGTTACTTGCCTTCTAACAAGCTGCTTATTAATCCTCAGGCCCTATTCATGGGCTTGCAATGAAAAATGTCTTTGCCACATTGAAATTCAACTGTTAAGAACTAATCCCGCGAATGGTGATTCAATGTTTGATACATAACATAAATAAGTTATAGCTAGATCGTTATTCGTATACTTAATGTTGTCGGCTCACATTTAGGCTCACAGTTACAAGTTGCAAGCCATAAACAAGATACCATGTGTAGGTTGAGGAAGCGTTGCTGGAACTGTTGCCAAAAGTGAAGCTGCCCGAATTTTAGCCCACACTTATATCTCTCCTCTCCTCGCTCTTTCACTTTCGTTCTACAGGACTATGTGGCATTAGGGTCGCGAAACTGTAATTTTGTACAGGTTGCGAATTTTACTCGATGCCACAAATGGTTTTCGGTCTGTTCTGTTAACACCTATTTAAGTGTAGGTAAAAATCATAGACGCACTTGGTTACCTAGCTGAATTAGATGCTCACAATTAAGTACGTGTAGTTTGGGTGTTTGTCAACGCGTTTATGCGTTTGGGATTATATGACGACTGGAGGCACGGTGTGTGCCATAACTCATCATACACTCATCTGCATACCATTAAACATCGTTTACCCCGAAGCCGAAACTTGCCACGAAGCCAAGTTAGGAGGTGGCACATGAACACTCTCTTTTCTGCCAGTGTTTAGTTTTAAATCAAAAGATGTGACAGAGTTGACTGCACAAGAGCGGTTATATATGTAGACTGAGCGTTAATGCTGCTTGATTGATGCTCAGTTCCAATTAATTTAGTTACAGTTGCAAACCACTTTCTACAGCACAGATTTACTCAGCCAGCCGTTTAAATCTTTCCCTTCCGAGAAGTAAAATACCTCAACAATCAAGTCAAATTTTGGTCAAGTGTGCATTGCAGTCAAAGTTATATTATCACATCTTCCATATGTGATTGGGCCTGCGTCCACAGCGAACGATGAGTGCCAAGCAGATGAGCGGAACTATAAAGAGGATACAATATTAGAGTAACTGTATTCCCCATATCCTTTCAAAATAAACTAACTCATGGTCGATATTGGTTGCTGTTTTGCGTTCTGGCCGAAAACGTTCGGTACGCTTGAGGTTGCGGATGACGCGCTATTCGAACCGTTGATCTGTCCATTTATAGACCAAGGAACTGATACTTCTTATGTACGGCGTGTGTATTGGCTGTGAATTGGTTGGTGTTGTGGGACATTCATCATCTGGCAATCAAAATGGCTTATCATTATGTTCACTTTCAAGTACTTCGAAATTCGAACCAACGTTTGTACATAGGAAATTGTGTATGGGTTTTAGGCTTAGTTTTCTGTTTTTTCATTGCGATTTGGGTGACACGGCAACATTAACATTAACAAAGAAACTAAAAACGAATATCACGGTGCAAAGGCGACACCGAATATAGTAATTGTATTGTTGCTTGCTTTTGTTGTTAAGGTATAAGCGCAATTTAAGGCCAGTCAGTCATTTATGTCATTAGCTATGATTTATAAGCATATTTTAACTGCATTGACCATTAAAAGGGTTTAAAGACACCACATATTTGATTATAATATGCTAACGCTTCAAACGCTGTGTTTCTTAACACCCTTGCAGGCATGTTATTAATGTTTGATGGCTTGAGAAATCAATTGGGAGGTTCAAAAACTCCGTTTACGTTTCAGTTGCAAAAGTTGAACGATTAACTGTGAACGGCATTTTTGGGTGTCAACGCGTTGCAGTTGGCAAGTCGCGTTGTTTGTGACATTCTATTATTTCAATTGTTGTCCTGTTGCTGTTACTGCGGTTATACGTTAATTGTAAAAATTCATAAGTGCTAAAGAAGCTATGCGAGCTTTAGCAAAGCAAGTATAGAGAATAGAGGATATTGAAGGTGAGAAGAGATAGTTGTTTGAATTAGTTGCGCAATTACATGCTTTTAAATTTGGCGGCCATTCATCCTATGTGTTATACTTTTGTGCCCCAAAAATACACAACTATACTAACCAAAGTAATGAACCTCGATAGCCAAATATCCACTAAACTATCGTGCTCTTTCCAGCTTTCCTTTGTTTGGAAAATTGACAAACACTTTGGATACATAAGGTCCATGCCAGTACAGCGAAAAAAAACATTTTCATGCAAAAGCGTTCGCAGCAGGAATTGTTTGTTTTGGCTACAGTGTTGTTTACGGTATCCAGCAAATTAGCAAAAAATACGTAAACGCTTATCGATAGTATCGATTTATTTAATATGTACACACTGGCGCTGGGCGCAGGCAAATACCAAAATCATATATCTTTTGGTGCCCAGGCAGCAAACACATTTTTTAAAACGTTTATAAAAATTTATACAATAATAATGGAAAGACAAATAAAAACAAAAAAAAAAAACCGGGTGGAAAATAGTCAACGTTTCAAGATCCAATGTTCTAGGGGTGTTCAAAGTCGTTTCATCGTTCACGTTGCAAAGCTTGGAAACGTCCGAACAAAACATACATATGGCGGGGTTCAACGCTAGTTTTCATTCGTTTCCCGTTTCAAAGTTAAAACGTCCCGACACAACTAACATCCATACATACAGTTGGTCTCTTAACAAGATGTATGTCTAGGTATAGACTTTTGGAAAAGAATTTGGATTTTATCGCATAGTTTAGGAGCCAGGCCGTACTTATGAATTAAATAATGATGACATTAACCTACACGGGACATTAAATGCACAAACTAAGAACCAAAGAAAGGTTCACTAAACGCAATAGTGCAAACTTTGGCTTACCTCATATGAGCGGGAAGATTAGGACGCACCAAGTTAATTGAACCAGCTAGAAGACTCCGTTGAAACAAGGTCATTGGCCTGTTTCCCCATCTATCGAAAAATTACTGTTGACGATGTAAGAAAAATTTAGAATGGTATATGAAGAAAGAATTGAATTGGATGATATTGAAAGATCCAACAGCCCCTGAGCAGCAATTGTGTCTTTCGTAAAAGGGGATTGTGTTTCTGAATCTCGCAATGTAAAGAAATTCAGGCATTGCGAAGATGCTATCCGTTGCCTAATATCGATGGTATACTTAGTCGCTTACCGCCCGGCTAACTAAAATAATCACGGGTTACTCGAGATGAAGCAAGCACGCATTTGGGCAGTACCGTTGGCAGCAACGCTAGGCAGTATACGGCATTTCACAGTGCCTAATCGTCAAGTATACCAATAAAAAGGTATGCCGTGTGGATGTGCAAACGCACCTCAAACACTGTTGCAGACTATTGGAAATGCGATTCCAGGCTAATTTGCGAACCCGGGCGTTTGTCTACTTAGAAGATTACTTTTGCTATCAGAAGATTTGATTCACACTTATTGATGTTACAGAAGTAGCTTTGGGGTTAAGGTGGTGTATCAGTCAGCGAAAAAAAATATTTTGCCATACAAAATGTCGCAGCGGAGAATTGTTTTTTTTGGTAGTGTTTCGAGGTATCCAGCAACGTAGCAAAAAATAACTAAACTGCTTATCGATAGTATCGATTTATTTAAATGTACACATGCGCTGGGCGAGGAGCATACCCAATAATTATCTTTTGTGCCCAGGCAGCAAACACATTTTGTAAAAACGTTTATACAAACTTATAAATAATAATGGAAGAAAAAACCAAAAAAACGGGTGGGAGAAATTTTAGTTCACGCGGGGAAGATTTTGCTATAAATCTGTCGAGCGCGGACCATGCCTTTGAAGGTTGACAGAAAAAAAAACCATTGGGACTTTTATTTCGGTTGGAGGCAGGCATGAGAAAGTATGGGACACTGCAACAAAATATGTACAACAACGGAATACGCATACACATTCGCACTATGCATTGTCAAGTTTTATTTGTGTTTGTGGGGGTTGTTTACTTTGTAAACTTTGATGCCTTACGTGTGACCATGTATTCTTAAGCTTATATAGGGCAAAATGCCTTTTACCACAAATAGTGGACTCTGGTAAAACTATAAAATCTTGTGCCCACGATTACAAAATATCACAAATTCATTCCAGGAATTTTTATTGTACTGGAACCGGACCGTAAGGAACGCAAACCTAACGACTAAACATAGCAAAGGCCAAGGTGGCATGCGAGAAATAAAATATCTGAGCGATTTGTTATTGGGGGACGGACAAATGAAGACATTGACTCAGGCAAGAGCAAGCCATTAAGTGGACTCCCTGTGCCAAAAAGCGTTAAGCAATTGTAAGGACGTCCTTGGACTTGCAGGATGGTATAGCCGTGTGGCAAAACTATGCGTCAGTCAGCTTCCGCCTACCGAACTGTTGAAAAAACATAAGGGCGAGAACGGAATGAGATTGCAGATTTTGCTTTTAAGGATTTGAAAACAAGGCTCACCTAAGTCCTGGTACTGACGAACCAGATTTTCGAGGACCGTTATGTTATTTGTGTGCGAGCACTACAGGAAAATAGGCTGCTTTTACTCAACTCAATGAAAAGGAGACGAGGCTTTCCTATAGCATTTAGCGGAGAAGCTCTCAAAGGCTCAAAGGAACTTTTGCGGGGACAGATCTTGAAAGCCTAGTGTTACTTAGGAAATGTATAAGTTAGAGCACGACGTAGAAGGACAAAACTTGAGGTCTTACAGCCCATGCCTCCCTGCAAATGGCTTATGAAACAAAAAAGATCTTACAGGGAAGCAAGGAAGAGGAGTATTACATGCAAGTTTAAAATTAAGGTCTCACACGGAGGTACACAAGGACGGGGGCTACGCTTGTCAATACAGAATGTAAGGAAGAGATAGATGACATTGAAGAACAGGGGCCCATAGTAGACTTAACCTCACCAGAATTTTAAAAGTCAGGAATACTGTGATCTTTTGGAGAACAAAATTCGTTTTAATCAAGCAAACTTACCAAGACTACAAATAATAGATGGATTTTGGGATAACGCAGAACGACTTCGCAACAGGGAGTTAGTGAGGATCAATCATCGTGGAAAGCTTGGGTAAACCTCTGACCTTACCACTCTTTATTATTGCGAGGAGCTCACATCTCCAACGCCGCCCACTGGGGCATAGGGATAACCATAGAGGGAAATAAAAAGATATTATGCTGGCCGCATATGACCAACCAAATTCGGAAGTATGTACGAATTGCGAGGTTTGTCGTCAAACAAAAAAGTCCTACTATATCCTAAATGATGCGCATGGAAAATATTATGAGCTACTGTGAAATGGCAATTTGCGCCTTCAAAAACCAAATTTGGTGGCCTAGCTCCAAAGTTGTGAAAAAACTGGGGGAAAAGGGGGCGTGGGCGTTATGGGTGGCGTGGCAGCCAAATTTTTGCTGCAGATCTAGTGGAATATCAATTGATACTCTCATACCAAATTTGGGGACTCTAGCTCCAAAAGTTTGTCACACGGTTGAGAAAGGTGGCTAGGGGTGGTATGGGTGGGCGTGGCATCTAAATTTTTGATGCAGATCTATGTGGAAGTCCCAATTGCTACTTCATTCCAATGGCGGACTACTCGAGCTCAAAGTTTGAAAAGGTGGGAAAGGGGTGTGGGAGGTGTAGGCTCCAAAAACTTTGCAGTTTTTGGGGGCGTTGGTAGCTACTCTTCCTACCAAATTTGGTTGCTCTAGCTCCATACTTGGAAGAAAATACACGCCATTTCCGTTTTGAGAAGCGTGGGGCGGAGGGGGCCGCTAAAGCAGGAGTGTAGCGTGGTATCCAAACATTTTGATGCAGTTTTTGGGGGGTCATCAACCCTATATTGCTCAAATTGGTGGCTATAGCTCAAAAAAATGTGGGAGATACAGGATTTCTTAACTTTAAAGGCGGGGATAAGCTGGCGGGGGACGAGTTGGGCGGCCTCCAAAAGTTGTTATCCAGTAGTTGAGGGTTTCTAGTAGCTATATATATTACCAAATTTGGTAGTTCTAGCTGTAAGGATGTGGAAAGTTTCAGTCTCTACGTTGAAGAGGTTGGAAAAAAAAGTGTACACATAAGCCGGACAGGACAGACGGACAAATGACGGACATGCACAAACCAATATTATACCTTGACCTTCGGTATCGAGTATAAAATTAAGAATACATTGACCTTACAATTAAGAAATCACTCTTATGAGAGGGAGCATCCTCCACAAACATTATTCAACAAAATCAGACCGTAATCTAAAATCAAAAAAAAAGAGGATCATTGAGCTAGGGTGATAAAACAACTAATACAAAGGAATACGAATAACAAATTAAAATACCAAAGTAGTGGTATAAACCAGCGACTGCAAAACAAAACTATACTTTTGTGGCTCTTGGTGGTCTACTGAAAACTGTGTTGCGCACCATCAAAACAGGTGCCGAGAAAAATAAAAAAAATCAAGCGATTGTCACAGCAACTGATCTGATGAGTTTTTTTATAGCGTACAGTGTAAACGAAAGTTGCGGCCCTATAGCCAGCTATAGGGAAACGCTACATGTGACGGTCGTGGTAAAACCAATCCCGGTGATAGGTTAAACGAAAGTATTTAAAAACACAATACAATTAAAATTGTAAGTACTTCTACCGGCCCATTGCAAAATGCCTACTTTTAAATCAATCTCGATACTTTAGTAACACACAACCGTATTTTGGCCATCAACATTCAGAGATTAATGCAAAAGGTTCAAGAAGAAAAAACACAAGACAATGTTTATGAAATTAAATTCATAACTCCAGATCAAGAAAAAATAATCCGGTAGCGACAATATGTTTGAGCACTAGAAAAATAGTCTCCGTAATGAAATAATTATAATACTATACGAATAATCGCCTAATACCATGGCATTCTAATAGATACTTACCCTAAAATTATAAAAAATTAACGTATTCATACTTTTCGAAACAGTGTAAGACTCATATCTCGAAACTTAAAAATGCAAGAAAAAATGGGGGAGATTGAAAGAATGAAATTAAAAATATGACATCCACAATTATACGAAAATGTAGTATCGAATTTGTAAGTCCAAGCAATGAGTTTGGAAATATAAAAACTAACATAAGCACTAAAAAATTAGAAGGTACATAGGTTGACAGTGGAAATATTTAAAGCAATCAATTATAAATGTGAAAAAATCAATGTCCGATCGATTTGACCTGTTAAAATTAAGGACTTGTTAAGAACAATATAAAATCTATCTCATTTATCGTAGGTAGCATACTGAGAAAGAGTTGGTAAAACACGTTTTAGAAAAAAACAAAAAAATACAGCTGTTAAGAAAAATCTTACTGTTGAATTTTCTTTATTTAGAATTGATTTGATATGGAGTTGATGGTGAAATAATTAGTTTGAGTTAATCATGCTGAAATCTTAATAGCGAGCAGAAGGGGAAAAGTAAGGAAAAGATATTTGATAAGCCAAAAAGATAACCTAAAGAAATTTAAAAGAATGTATAGCAAATAAATTATTACGGAAGAGAGAACGGAATCCAAGAATTGGGGTTAAAAAAAAACATAATAATAATTAGAATAAACGAGAGTATGAATATTAAGATCAAAATATTTTGTTAAGACATGATTTATAACACCATCTTACACGAAACTTATTATTTATTTATGTATTGTTTGATAAGAGGCAGAAGCATTTAAAAGAAATCCAAATTATTAATTAATTAAAAACGTTAAAAAATATAAATTAAGTAAAATGTAGAATAATATATAAATCTGAAATAGATTTAAAAGTTACGTGAAGCTGTGGGACTTAAAATAAACATTGAGTAGTTCAACATGTGTTGCGAGGGTGGAAAAACCAGAGAAAACCCAATCAGACCAAGTAGATAGAATATGGCTACGATTAGATAAAATAAAGCAAACAGGCTCTTTTTAGTATGGACTTGAGGCTTCTAAGGAGACACAGAATATAAAGTGTTCGGTCAGAACAGATAAAACAAAATGGCATGAATATAAATAGTGCTGAAGCAACGAGCAAGGATAAGGGGTAAAAAGTACGTGAAGATAAGATCCAAACTGGGACATTAAATTTATAATAGAATCAATAGAACGATGAGCGATTTCACATAAGTAGGTACGCCTAATAACTAATATCCAGGCCTAGTTTCCCGTTAACAGGGAGGGAAGTTTATGAAATGAGTTCTAGTAGGAATATGGGGGTAAGTCAACTCCAGGAAAAACCAGTTAAAACTTCTAAGTGCAAATAGAAGAAAGAAAGAAATTCTTCTGCAATGATTCAATTCTGTCCTGGTGCAGCGAGGTATTGTGGAGACCACACAATAGATCCATACTCCAGGATGTGACGGACTGGGATTTGTATAAAGCGTTTTAGTCGGTGTTAGGCGCTCATTTAAACTGTTTCGACCACCGCTGACGAAGCCAAGGAAAGTAATGGACTTATTGACCATATACGAAATATGAGCGTTTCAAACTTAATTTGGGCGGAATCAAGAATAATGCCTAAATCTTTAATTTTCAAAACACGCGGTCAAGTTGGTGAAGCATCAAGCAAGTAGTGAGCAGTAGGGGGTACTTCTACAAAAAGATTTTGAACAATTTAAATTTAGTAAGTTAGTCCGGCAACAGCGGGTAACAAAAATGGGGTTAGATACAGACGATTTAAAAACAACTTTTGTGTTCGGCCACACAAGTAATCCGAAAGCCCCAATAAAAGTTATGGCAATAAATATAAATGGAAGCAATAGAGAATTGACGACACGATCCACACTGCCTTACTAAAATGGTGTTTGGTAAAACAACGTCAGTGGATTATTTTTTTCTGAAACCTTGGAGAACAAGCTAAGTGAATTCAAGAGAGAGGGTAGTGGAAGTAGATCTACGTTAAAAAACCGTGTTGATAAGGCGTATAATCGAACTACATCCGGTGCAGTTGAGAACATATAATTTTCAAAGACTTTTGGATTTTTAGTATGCAGACCCCTTGGATATGCCCGTATAGTTTTTAACGTCTTGAGTTTGAAGAATTTGTTGGAGTGGAATATAAAGGAGCCTTCAGAATCAGGGAAACACGTTTGAATCATACAGACAAGTTAAAATAATTTATTAAATGGCGCACAAAGTGAAAATCCGCCACAGTATCTAGAATACAACCTGGCAAATCCATCAGGAACCAGGCAAGTAGCCCGGTTGGAATACATTAATTAACTCAGGTAACTTCTGGGACATAGATGCAATTTTACGTTGTAAGTTGAAAAGTAAGGAATTTACCATACTAAACATATTCGAGGTATACGATGAAAAATACTCAGCAATAGATCCGCTACTGCTGACAGAGAACTTGCTTTGTATGGTATATATGCGGATGGCAAGCAAGAAAGAAGTCTTAAGTTTAGAGTTAACAATTTTATAAAACTGTTTTAGCGTCACTGAAAAGTTTAGTCGTACACGATTAGATAATTATTATACAAGAGGTGTAACAGAAAAAAACACTAGATTTTGCACCCTAAAATGAAGATATAGATCTAAAGTAGTTCCCGATTTTTTTAAAATTTGTTATATGGATCTTGTCTTTCGCGTTTTCATTTTCGATAGTTCCCTAGTAAACCAAGGTTGTTATTATCATGAGAAAAGTGACGGGAACGCAAATATCCAAAAGCGTATTCAAGTCCTATAACTTTGGCAAGCGGCGTTGTGTATCACACAAGAATAAAGACGAGAACACTTGTGTGTTGAAGAAGATAATTTATTTAGTCTAGTAAGTTTACGAAAGCACAACGGTTTCTCAAGTATTATAAGATAATCGATGCTAGGTAGGGTTAAGGAAATCGAGGATATGGTTCTAAGGTTGTAGGGTAGGTATCTCCGGAAGCACTTAGAGGGTGTTCTTCTGCTCGCTTCGGAGTCCGAAAACAAATAGTAAGTCAACATTCTACCACTACAGTTTCTGAATATGTTAACTTGCGAGAGGCCAACTCAAGTAGGCCACGATAAAATCATCAGAAGGACGTAATCCGGCGAAGATGTGCATTTACGGCCATACCAAACATGTGGCAGATTTAAAATCACCAACCACTATTATCAGATTATCCATCTGTCAAAAAGTACGAAAACAAGTTGCAGGGTTTCAGATGGCATGAGTAAATGAAATATCAGAATGAACGAGGAATATAAGAATTCAAGTAACATAAAGTGATCGGCCGTTTGTAAATTTTACAAACATAAAACTCTATGTCCGGAAGAGCTGAGCGAAAGAATCGGGTTAAGAGGAATACAGGAGGCAACCAGCATGAGGAACACCACAACACCCTTGCGGGGGGAAGTGAGGAGCGGATCTTACAACGTTATATTTGAAGGAAAAATTGGAGTAAGCAGAAATATCAGGTTGTAACCAGGTTTCAGGAGGGCAACTATTTAGAATCAACCGATTAAGGCTTGTTATACGACCAAATTTAAGGCATCTAACATTTTGATAGGTCAACCTAATTACTTCAAGTTGTTTTTTTTGCCCGCCCCCCGAGGGTACATTACCATTATTCAGCCCGATCACGAATAACAGGCGAAATATTTTTTCACGCGGAATTTGATTTAACCGTGACAAGTTTATTTCGCATCATGACTTGACCGTGAACAAAATTTCACTTCGATAAATTTCGATTATAGTTCACAGCTGAATTTCGAGAACAGTGATTGTTTGTTACATTTTTTTGAGGCCAATTTGGGCCTCAAAAGTGAACATAAGGGGGTTTTTGGGGCATAATTGTTCGATTACTTAAAGTTTAAAATTCACCAACATTCAATGTTTTTTAAAAGAAATATGTTGGAGCCCTGACACTAAGAAGGCAGTTGCTTAGAGAGATCCCGGAGAGCGAGCGATTATGCGGCGAAATATACGGGACCAGTCATATCCTTTGGGATATGCCGACGACTTTGTGTAAGTACATGACTGTGACATTCTGTGTATTGTTTTAGTGGCACAAATAAAAGGTTTTTCATTTTAGGATTTTACAGGCATTTTAGAAGAAATAAAGCCATTTAGCTGTTTACTGGATGGAGCTCACAGTCATCGACTCCCAGAGACAAAAAATCTTTCGCAACTCCTCCAATCGTAAAGCTAGCTGTTTTTAGCGCTTCTTGCAGAAGGCGCGTACCGAAAAAGATTGGACGTGATCGAGGAGGTGGGCGCAATCAAC
>JARNME010000635.1:0-12114 GCA_030179655.1 Scaptomyza flava
CGATATAGCCACCATATAAATTTACCATATCAACACGATTTCCGGCCAAACTGCTGAGCCGAACTTGATGAAACTTTCACAGATGCTTAGATCATGTCGGGTTTGTTCACTATAAATTTCATCCCGATCGGAGCATTCTACGATATAGCCACCATATAAATTTACCATATCAACACGATTTCCGGCCAAACTGCTGAACCGATCTGACGAAACTTTCACAGATTGCTTAGATCATGTCGGGTTTGTTCACTATGAAATTTCATCCCGATCGGAGCATTCTACGATATAGCCACCATATAAATTACCATATCAACACGATTTCCGGCCAAACTGCTGAACCGATCTTGATGAAACTTTACAGATTGCTTAGATCATGTCGGGTTTGTTCACTATGAAATTTCATCCGGATCGGAGCATTCTACGATATAGCCACCATATAAGTTACCATATCAACACGATTTCCGGCCAAACTGCTGAACCGATCTTGATGAAACTTTCACAGATTGCTTAGATCATGTCGGGTTTGTTCACTATGAAATTTCATCCCGATCGGAGCATTCTACGATATAGCCACATATAAATTACCATATCAACACGATTTCCGGCCAAACTGCTGAACCGATCTTGATGAAACTTTCACAGATTGCTTAGATCATGTCGGGTTTGTTCACTATGAAATTCATCCGGATCGGAGCATTCTACGATATAGTCACCATATAAGTTAACCATATCAACACGATTTCCGGCGAAACTGCTGAGCCGAACTTGATGAAACTTTACAGATTGCTTAGATCATGTCGGGTTGTTCAATATAAATTTCATCCCGATCGGAGCATTCTACGATATAGCCACCATATAAATTTACCATATCAACACGATTTCCGGCCAAACTGATGAACCGATCTTGACGAAACTTTCACAGATTGCTTAGATCATGTCGGGTTTGTTCACTATGAAATTTCATCCCGATCGAAGCATTCTACAATAAAGCCACCATATAAATTTACCATATCAACACGATTTCCGGCAAAACTGCTGAACCGATCTTGATGAAACTTTCACAGATTGCTTAGAACATGTCGGGTTTGTTCACTATGAAACTTCATCCGGATCGGAGCATTCTACGACATAGCCACCATATAAATTTACCATATCAACACGATTTCCGGCCAAACTGCTGAACCGATCTTGATGAAACTTTCACAGATTCCTTAGATCGTGTCGGGTTTGTTCACTATGAAATTTTATCCCGATCGGAGCATTCTACGATATAGCCACCATATAAGTTACCATATCAACACGATTTCCGGCGAAACTGCTGAGCCGAACTTGATGAAACTTTTACAGATTGCTTAGATCATGTCGGGTTTGTTTACTATGAAATTTCATCCCGATCGGAGCATTCTACGATATAGCCACCATATAAATTTACCATATCAACACGATTTCCGGCCAAACTGATGAACCGATCTTGACGAAACTTTCACAGATGCTTAGATCATGTCGGGTTTGTTCACTATGAAATTTCATCCGATCGAAGCATTCTACAATAAAGCCACCATATAAATTTACCATATCAACACGATTTCCGGCCAAACTGCTGAACCGATCTTGATGAAACTTTTACAGATTGCTTAGATCATGTCGGGTTTGTTCACTATGAAATTTCATCCCGATCGGAGCATTCTACGATATAGCCACCATATAAGTTAACCATATCAACAAGATTTCCGGCGAAACTGCTGAGCCGAACTTGATGAAACTTTTACAGATTGCTTAGATCATGTCGGGTTTGTTCACTAAGAAATTTCATCCGGTCGGAGCATTCTACGATATAGCCACCATATAAATTTACCATATCAACACGATTTTCGGCCAAACTGTTAAACCGATCTTGATGAAACTTTCACAGATTGCTTAGATCATATCGGGTTTGTTCACTAAGAAATTTCATCCCGATCGGAGCATTCAACGATATGGCCACCATATAAATTTACCATATCAACACGATTTCCGGCAAAACTGCTGAACGATCTTGATGAAACTTTCACAGATTGCTTAGAACATGTCGGGTTTGTTCACTATGAAATTTCATCCCGATCGGAGCATTCTACGATATAGCCACCATATAAATTTACCATATCAACACGATTTACGGCCAAACTGATGAACCGATCTTGACGAAACTTTCACAGATTGCTTAGATCATGTCGGGTTTGTCACTATGAAATTTCATCCCGATCGAAGCATTCTACAATAAAGCCACCATATAAATTTACCATATCAACACGATTTCCGGCCAAACTGCTGAACCGATCTTGATGAAAATTTTACAGATTGCTTAGATCATGTCGGGTTTGTTCACTATGAAATTCATCCCGATCGGAGCATTCTACGATATAACCACCATATAAGTTAACCATATCAACACGATTTCCGGCGAAACTGCTGAGCCGAACTTGATGAATCTTTTACAGATTGCTTAGATCGTGTCGGGTTTGTTCACTATGAAATTTCATCCCGATCGGAGCATTCTACGATATAGCCACCATATAAATTTACCATATCAACACGATTTCCGGCCAAACTGATGAACCGATCTTGACGAAACTTTCACAGATTGCTAAGATCATGTCGGGTTGGTTCACTATGAAATTTCATCCCGATCGAAGCTTTCTACAATAAAGCCACCATATAAATTTACCTTATCAACACGATTTCCGGCCAAACTGTTAAACCGATCTTGATGAAACTTTCAAAGATTGCTTAGATCATATCGGGTTTGTTCACTAAGAAATTTCATCCCGATCGGAGCATTCTACGATATGGCCACCATATAAATTTACCATATCAACACGATTTCCGGCCAAAACTGCTGAACCGATCTTGATGAAACTTTCACAGATTGCTTAGAACATGTCGGGTTGTTCACTATGAAATTTCATCCGGATCGGAGCATTCTACGATATAGCCACCATATAAATTTACCATATCAACACGATTTCCGGCCAAACTGCTGAACCGATCTTGATGAAACTTTCACAGATTCCTTAGATCGTGTCGGGTTTGTTCACTATGAAATTTTATCCCGATCGGAGCATTCTACGATAAAGCCACCATATAAATTTACCATATCAACACGATATCCGGCAAAACTGCTGAACCGATCTTGATGATCTTGATGATGTCGGGTTTGTTCTCTATGAAATTTCATCCCGATCGGAGCATTCTACTATATAGCCACCATATAAATTTACCATATCAACACGATTTCCGGCCAAACTGCTGAGCCGATCTTGATGAAACTTTCACAGATTGCTTAGATCATGTCGGGTTTGTTCACTATGAAATTTCATTTCGATCGGAGCATTCTACGATATAGCCACCATACAAATTTACCATATCAACACGATTTCCGGCCAAACTACTGAACCGATCTTGATGAAACTTTCACAGATTCCTGAGATCATGTCGGGTTGTTCACTATGAAATTTCATCCAGATCGGAGCATTCTACGATATAGCCACCATATAAATTTACCATATCAACACGATTTCCTGCCAAACTGCTGAGCCGATCTTGATGAAACTTTCACAGATTGCTTGGATCATGTCGGGTTTGTTCACTATGAAATTTCATCCCGATCGGAGCATTCTACAATAAAGCCACCATATAAATTTACCATATCAACACGATTTCCGGCCAAACTGCTGAGCCGATCTTGATGAAACTTCCACAGATTGCTTAGATCATGTCGGGTTGTTCACTATAAAATTTATCCCAATCAGAGCATTCTACGATATAGCCACCATATAAATTTACCATATCAACACGATTTCGGCCAAACTGATGAACCGATCTTGACGAAACTTTCACAGATTGCTAAGATCATGTCGGGTTGGTTCACTATGAATTTCATCCCGATCGAAGCTTTATACAATAAAGCCACCATATAAATTTACCTTATCAACACGATTTCGGCCAAACTGTTAACCGATCTTGATGAAACTTTCAAAGATTGCTTAGATCATGTCGGGTTTGTTCACTAAGAAATTTCATCCCGATCGGAGCATTCTACGATATGGCCACCATATAAATTTACCATATCAACACGATTCCGGCAAAACTGCTGAACCGATCTTGATGAAACTTTCACAGATTGCTTAGAACATGTCGGGTTTGTTCACTATGAAATTTCATCCGGATCGGAGCATTCTACGACATAGCCACCATATAAATTACCATATCAACACGATTTCCGGCCAAACTGCTGAGCCGATCTTGATGAAACTTTCACAGATTGCTTAGATCATGTCGGGTTTGTTCACTATGAAATTTCATTTCGATCGGAGCATTCTACGATATAGCCACCATACAAATTTACCATATCAACACGATTTCCGGCCAAACTACTGAACCGATCTTGATGAAACTTTCACAGATTCCTGAGATCATGTCGGGTTTGTTCACTATGAAATTTCATCCAGATCGGAGCATTCTACGATATAGCCACCATATAAATTTACCATATCAACACGATTCCGGCCAAACTGCTGAACCGATCTTGATGAAACTTTTACAGATTGCTTAGATCATGTCGGGTTTGTTCACTATGAAATTTCATCCCGATCGGAGCATTCTACGATATAGCCACCATATAAGTTAACCATATCAACACGATTTCCGGCCAAACTGCTGAGCCGATCTTGATGAAACTTTCACAGATTGCTTAGATCATGTCTGGTTTGTTCACTATGAAATTTCATTTCGATCGGAGCATTCTACGATATAACCACCATACAAATTTACCATATCAACACGATTTCCGGCCAAACTACTGAACCGATCTTGATGAAACTTTCACAGATTCCTGAGATCATGTCGGGTTTGTTCACTATGAAATTTCATCCAGATCGGAGCATTCTACGATATAGCCACCATATAAATTTACCATATCAACACGATTTCCGGCCAAACTGCTGAACCGATCTTGATGAAACTTTTACAGATTGCTTAGATCATGTCGGGTTTGTTCACTATGAAATTTCATCCCGATCGGAGCATTCTACGATATAGCCACCATATAAGTTAACCATATCAACACGATTTCCGGCGAAACTGCTGAGCCGAACTTGATGAATCTTTTACAGATTGCTTAGATCGTGTCGGGTTTGTTCACTAAGAAATTTCATCCCGATCGGAGCATTCTACGATATAGCCACCATATAAATTACCATATCAACACGATTTCCGGCCAAACTGATGAACCGATCTTGACGAAACTTTCACAGATTGCTAAGATCATGTCGGGTTTTTCACTAAGAAATTTCATCCCGATCGGAGCATTCTACGATATGGCCACCATATAAATTTACCATATCAAGACGATTTCCGGCAAAACTGCTGAACCGATCTTGATGAAACTTTCACAGATTGCTTAGAACATGTCGGGTTTGTTCACTATGAAATTTCATCTGGATCGGAGCATTCTACGACATAGCCACCATATAAATTTACCATATCAACACGATTTCCGGCCAAACTGCTGAACCGATCTTGATGAAACTTTCACAGATTCCTTAGATCGTGTCGGGTTTGTTCACTATGAAATTTTATCCCGATCGGAGCATTCTACGATATAGCCACCATATAAGTTAACCATATCAACACGATATCCGGCAAAACTGCTGAACCGATCTTGATGATCTTGATGATGTCGGGTTTGTTCTCTATGAAATTTCATCCCGATCGGAGCATTCTACTATATAGCCACCATATAAATTTACCATATCAACACGATTTCCGGCCAAACTGCTGAGCCGATCTTGATGAAACTTTCACAGATTGCTTAGATCATGTCGGGTTTGTTCACTATGAAATTTCATTCCGATCGGAGCATTCTACGATATAGCCACCATATAAGTTACCATATCAACACGATTTCCGGCCAAACTGCTGAACCGATCTTGATGAAACTTTCACAGATGCTTAGATCGTGTCGGGTTGTTCACTATGAAATTTCATCCCGATCGGAGCATTCTACGATATAGCCACCATATAAGTTAACCATATCAAGACGATTTCCGGCAAAACTGCTGAACCGATCTTGATGAAACTTTCACAGATTGCTGAGATCATGTCGGGTTTGTTCACTATGAAATTTCATCCCGATCGGAGCATTCTACGATATAGCCACCATATAAATTTACCATATCAACACGATTTCCGGCCAAACTGATGAACCGATCTTGACGAAACTTTCACAGATTGCTTAGATCATGTCTGGTTTGTTCACTATGAAATTTCATTTCGATCGGAGCATTCTACGATATAACCACCATACAAATTTACCATATCAACACGATTTCCGGCCAAACTACTGAACCGATCTTGATGAAACTTTCACAGATTCCTGAGATCATGTCGGGTTTGTTCACTATGAAATTTCATCCAGATCGGAGCATTCTACGATATAGCCACCATATAATTTACCATATCAACACGATTTCCGGCCAAACTGCTGAACCGATCTTGATGAAACTTTCACAGATTGCTTAGATCATGTCGGGTTTGTTCACTATGAAATTTCATCCCGATCGGAGCATTCTACGATATAGCCACCATATAAGTTAACCATATCAACACGATTTCCGGCCAAACTGCTGAACCGATCTTGATGAAACTTTCACAGATTGCTTAGATCGTGTCGGGTTTGTTCACTATGAAATTTATCCCGATCGGAGCATTCTACGATATAGCCACCATATAAGTTAACCATATCAACACGATTTCCGGCCAAACTGCTGAACCGATCTTGATGAAACTTTCACAGATTGCTTAGATCATGTCGGGTTTGTTCACTATGAAATTTCATCCGATCGGAGCATTCTACGACATAGCCACCATATAAATTTACCATATCAACACGATTTCCGGCCAAACTGCTGAACCGATCTTGACGAAACTTTCACAGATTGCTAAGATCATGTCGGGTTTTTTCACTAAGAAATTTCATCCCGATCGGAGCATTCTACGATATGGCCACCATATAAATTTACCATATCAAGACGATTTCCGGCAAAACTGCTGAACCGATCTTGATGAAACTTTCACAGATTGCTTAGAACATGTCGGGTTTGTTCACTATGAAATTTCATTTCGATCGGAGCATTCTACGATATAGCCACCATACAAATTTACCATATCAACACGATTTCCGGCCAAACTACTGAACCGATCTTGATGAAACTTTCACAGATTCCTGAGATCATGTCGGGTTTGTTCACTATGAAATTTCATCCAGATCGGAGCATTCTACGATATAGCCACCATATAAATTTACCATATCAACACGATTTCCGGCGAAACTGCTGAGCCGAACTTGATGAAACTTTTACAGATTGCTTAGATCATGTCGGGTTTGTTGAATATAAAATTTCATCCCGATCGGAGCATTCTACGATATAGCCACCATATAAATTTACCATATCAACACGATTTCCGGCCAAACTGATGAACGATCTTGACGAAACTTTCACAGATTGCTTAGATCATGTCGGGTTTGTTCACTATGAAATTTCATCCCGATCGAAGCATTCTACAATAAAGCCACCATATAAATTTACCATATCAACACGATTTCCGGCCAAACTTCTGAACCGATCTTGATGAAACTTTTACAGATTGCTCAGATCATGTCGGGTTTGTTCACTATGAAATTTCATCCGGATCGGAGCATTCTGCGATATAGCCACCATATAAGTTAACCATATCAACACGATTTCCGGCGAAACTGCTGAGCCGAACTTGATGAAACTTTTACAGATTGCTTAGATCATGTCGGGTTTGTTCACTATGAAATTTCATCTTGATCGGAGCATTCTACGATATATTCACCATATAAGTTAACCATATCAACACGATTTCCGGCGAAACTGCTGAGCCGAACTTGATGAAACTTTTACAGATTGCTTAGATCATGTCGGGTTTGTTCAATATAAAATTTCATCCCGATCGGAGCATTCTACGATATAGCCACCATATAAATTTACCATATCAACACGATTTCCGGCCAAACTGATGAACCGATCTTGACGAAACTTTCACAGATTGCTTAGATCATGTCGGGTTTGTTCACTATGAAATTTCATCCCGATCGAAGCATTCTACAATAAAGCCACCATATAAATTTACCATATCAACACGATTTCCGGCAAAACTGCTGAACCGATCTTGATGAAACTTTCACAGATTGCTTAGAACATGTCGGGTTTGTTCACTATGAAACTTCATCCGGATCGGAGCATTCTACGACATAGCCACCATATAATTTACCATATCAACACGATTTCCGGCCAAACTGCTGAACCGATCTTGATGAAACTTTCACAGATTCCTTAGATCGTGTCGGGTTTGTTCACTATGAATTTTATCCCGATCGGAGCATTCTACGATATAGCCACCATATAAGTTAACCATATCAACACGATTTCCGGCGAAACTGCTGAGCCGAACTTGATGAAACTTTTACAGATGCTTAGATCATGTCGGGTTTGTTTACTATGAAATTTCATCCCGATCGGAGCATTCTACGATATATCCACCATATAAATTTACCATATCAACACGATTTCCGGCCAAACTGATGAACCGATCTTGACGAAACTTTCACAGATTGCTTAGATCATGTCGGGTTTGTTCACTATGAAATTTCATCCCGATCGAAGCATTCTACAATAAGGCCACCATATAAATTTACCATATCAACACGATTTCCGGCCAAACTGCTGAACCGATCTTGATGAAACTTTTACAGATTGCTTAGATCATGTCGGGTTTGTTCACTATGAAATTTCATCCCGATCGGAGCATTCTACGATATAGCCACCATATAAGTTAACCATATCAACAGATTTCCGGCGAAACTGCTGAGCCGAACTTGATGAAACTTTTACAGATTGCTTAGATCATGTCGGGTTTGTTCACTAAGAAATTTCATCCCGGTCGGAGCATTCTACGATATAGCCACCATATAAATTTACCATATCAACACGATTTCGGCCAAACTGTTAAACCGATCTTGATGAAACTTTCACAGATTGCTTAGATCATATCGGGTTTGTTCACTAAGAAATTTCATCCCGATCGGAGCATTCAACGATATGGCCACCATATAAATTTACCATATCAACACGATTTCCGGCAAAACTGCTGAACCGATCTTGATGAAACTTTCACAGATTGCTTAGAACATGTCGGGTTTGTTCACTATGAAATTTCATCCCGATCGGAGCATTCTACGATATAGCCACCATATAAATTTACCATATCAACACGATTTACGGCCAAACTGATGAACCGATCTTGACGAAACTTTCACAGATTGCTTAGATCATGTCGGGTTTGTTCACTATGAAATTTCATCCCGATCGAAGCATTCTACAATAAAGCCACCATATAAATTACCATATCAACACGATTTCCGGCCAAACTGCTGAACCGATCTTGATGAAAATTTTACAGATTGCTTAGATCATGTCGGGTTTGTTCACTATGAAATTTCATCCCGATCGGAGCATTCTACGATATAGCCACCATATAAGTTAACCATATCAACACGATTTCCGGCGAAACTGCTGAGCCGAACTTGATGAATCTTTACAGATTGCTTAGATCGTGTCGGGTTTGTTCACTATGAAATTTCATCCCGATCGGAGCATTCTACGATATAGCCACCATATAAATTTACCATATCAACACGATTTCCGGCCAAACTGATGAACCGATCTTGACGAAACTTTCACAGATTGCTAAGATCATGTCGGGTTGGTTCACTATGAAATTTCATCCCGATCGAAGCTTTCTACAATAAAGCCACCATATAAATTTACCTTATCAACACGATTTCCGGCCAAACTGTTAAACCGATCTTGATGAAACTTTCAAAGATTGCTTAGATCATATCGGGTTTGTTCACTAAGAAATTTCATCCCGATCGGAGCATTCTACGATATGGCCACCATATAAATTACCATATCAACACGATTTCCGGCAAAACTGCTGAACCGATCTTGATGAAACTTCACAGATTGCTTAGAACATGTCGGGTTTGTTCACTATGAAATTTCATCCGGATCGGAGCATTCTACGATATAGCCACCATATAAATTACCATATCAACACGATTTCCGGCCAAACTGCTGAACCGATCTTGATGAAACTTTCACAGATTCCTTAGATCGTGTCGGGTTTGTTCACTATGAAATTTATCCCGATCGGAGCATTCTACGATAAAGCCACCATATAAATTTACCATATCAACACGATATCCGGCAAAACTGCTGAACCGATCTGATGATCTTGATGATGTCGGGTTTGTTCTCTATGAAATTTCATCCCGATCGGAGCATTCTACTATATAGCCACCATATAAATTTACCATATCAACACGATTTCCGGCCAAACTGCTGAGCCGATCTTGATGAAACTTTCACAGATTGCTTAGATCATGTCGGGTTTGTTCACTATGAAATTTCATTTCGATCGGAGCATTCTACGATATAGCCACCATACAAATTTACCATATCAACACGATTTCCGGCCAAACTACTGAACCGATCTTGATGAAACTTTCACAGATTCCTGAGATCATGTCGGGTTTGTTCACTATGAAATTTCATCCAGATCGGAGCATTCTACGATATAGCCACCATATAAATTTACCATATCAACACGATTTCCTGCCAAACTGCTGAGCCGATCTTGATGAAACTTTCACAGATTGCTTGGATCATGTCGGGTTTGTTCACTATGAAATTTCATCCCGATCGGAGCATTCTACAATAAAGCCACCATATAAATTTACCATATCAACACGATTTCCGGCCAAACTGCTGAGCCGATCTTGATGAAACTTCCACAGATTGCTTAGATCATGTCGGGTTTGTTCACTATAAAATTTTATCCCAATCAGAGCATTCTACGATATAGCCACCATATAAATTTACCATATCAACACGATTTCCGGCCAAACTGATGAACCGATCTTGACGAAACTTTCACAGATTGCTTAGATCATGTCGGGTTTGTTCACTATGAAATTTCATCCCGATCGAAGCTTTCTACAATAAAGCCACCATATAAATTTACCTTATCAACACGATTTCCGGCCAAACTGTTAAACCGATCTTGATGAAACTTTCAAAGATTGCTTAGATCATGTCGGGTTTGTTCACTATGAAATTTCATCCCGATCGGAGCATTCTACGATATGGCCACCATATAAATTACCATATCAACACGATTTCCGGCAAAACTGATGAACCGATCTTGATGAAACTTTCACAGATTGCTTAGATCATGTCGGGTTTGTTCACTATGAAATTTCATCCGGATCGGAGCATTCTACGACATAGCCACCATATAAATTTACCATATCAACACGATTTCCGGCCAAACTGCTGAGCCGATCTTGATGAAACTTTCACAGATTGCTTAGATCATGTCGGGTTTGTTCACTATGAAATTTCATCTCGATCGGAGCATTCTACGATATAGCCACCATATAAATTTACCATATCAACACGATTTCCGGCCAAACTGCTGAACCGATCTTGATGAAACTTTCACAGATTGCTGAGATCATGTCGGGTTTGTTCACTATGAAATTTCATCCAGATCGGAGCATTCTACGATATAGCCACCATATAAATTTACCATATCAACACGATTTCCGGCCAAACTGCTGAACCGATCTTGATGAAACTTTCACAGATTGCTTAGATCATGTCGGGTTTGTTCACTATGAAATTTCATCCGATCGGAGCATTCTACGATATAGCCACCATATAATTTACCATATCAACACGATTTCCGGCCAAACTGCTGAGCCGATCTTGATGAAACTTTCACAGATTGCTTAGATCATGTCGGGTTTGTTCACTATGAAATTTCATCCCGATCGGAGCATTCTACGATATAGCCACCATACAAATTTACCATATCAACACGATTTCCGGCCAAACTGCTGAACCGATCTTGATGAAACTTTCACAGATTGCTGAGATCATGTCGGGTTTGTTCACTATGAAATTTCATCCAGATCGGAGCATTCTA